>JAODAL010021833.1:0-66123 GCA_025379985.1 Phyllomedusa bahiana
GTCCAAATGGGTGAAAAAAAGGCAAAGTAAAAAAAAAATGTAACTGCACTGTAATAACTTAAACTTAGAGTTGAATAAACCTTTACCTAAACCAAATAAAATGGTCATGTATGGAGGAAAATACAATCGTAGAATTTTGTAAACACCGGGAATAAAACCAACAATATGGAAAATTGTATGGGGAAGTAAACGGGGTTTTTCCCGGGCCCAGTACCCCTGGGATCTACCACTTTTTTTGGTGGGAATATTGGTTTTTTGTATAAAATGATTTTATTTAGTAATAGTTAGGTGGGTTTTATTTTTGTCACTATGTAGGGTAATTTTGGTCATTTTTCTGGGAAAAATCGGGTATAATAGGGTCCCCTTTTTATATTTTTAAATTGGGATTTGGGCTTTTGTATAGTGGGGTATGTTTCTAAAGTAGGGGTTTCTTTTATGTATGGGGAGGTATTTGCTCTTTGTAAATTTTCCCATAATTGAAAGAAATATTAGTGAGAGGTCCCTGTTAAAATTTTTGGTCGGGGGAAAGGGGTGGAGGGCCCCATCCAAAAGTTTGCTATGGGGTCCAGGCTTCTCTAGTTATGCCCTGAATAAATGGTTTCTATAATAAAAAACAAATAAACCTTTTAAAAATAAGGGTTCATATGGTTTTTTTGGGGGGATACATGAAAAAGTATGGACCTTAGAGAAAAGAACACTTGATGGTCTGCTATGAGTGCTTAACTTTTTTCTAAAATTAAAAGCAAAAGCAGTAAACATTACAATTGGGGGCAATAAAATTTTAAAAAAAAAAATTTTTAAAAAAACCCCTTTATATAAAAAAAATTAATCTTTAAAAATATTTTTGATGTGCTGATCAATTTTTGTTTTTTTGGATTGTATGCATGGCAGGAAAGTTTTGTAAAACCGACATTTTGGGACACCCAAAAACTTTTTTTTTACAAAAGCATTAGGGTGTATAAAAGATCAAGCCTTTCCAAAATAAAAAAAACACCCTAGGAGGGGCTAAAAAATAAAAGGATAAAAAAAAAATTTTTTTTAAGTGTGAAAAAAAAAAATTTAAAAATTCAAGTCACCCCCCTTTTTCCAACTTACCAAATTATTTAAAAAAAAAAAATTTTTAAAAAAAAACATTTTTTTTTGGTAATTTTTTTGCCTCTTTAAAAGTCAGATCTATTAAAATAAAAAATTTATTTTAAAACCCCTACATGAACCCCCGTAAAAAAAATTTTTGTTTTTAAAGGTCATTTCATTGGGCCCCCAAAAAATTTTGAAAAATTTTTTAAAAAAAGGTTTTATGTATTTCCAAAAATGTTAGCAATTTAAAAATCACTTTGCCCGCCCAAAAAAAGCAAACCCCACCTTGAAAATTCATTGTTTTTATTACAAAAAAAATTATTTTGGGCCTTTAGAAAAAGGCGCTGCCACCCCTTCCCAATTTTTAAAAAAAAAGAAAAAGTTTGACTTTTTTTACGGTACCAAAAAAGAAACAAAAACCCAAAAAACCCCAAAAAGCTTTCATGTTTTGTATTTCCGATTTAAATCAACCCAATAGGAATTAAAAGATTAAACATTGAACAAAGTAAAAACAAAAAAAACCCCACGAAAAATTGCACAAGTACTTTTTTTCACAAATTTTTCCCCCTTTTGATTTTTTTTCGGTTTCCCCTATATTCTATGGAATACGAATAAACCCTTAGAAAGGGACATCTTATCCCCCAAAATTTTAAAAGCCCCAATATGTTAAAGTAGGGGAAAAAAAAAAAAGGTAATGCTTTGGGGAAAAGGAAGGGAAAAAAAGAGCATGAAAAAAAAATAAACCTCGGCGGGGTTTAAAGGGGGTTTTAAATTTTTAAAAATTGCCAATTTTGACTAAAACCTCTTTCTTTGGGAATTTTTGGCACACCCCCCGCCCGGGGCATCATTTTATAAGCCCGTAAAAAAAAAATGTTTTCTTAATTTTTAATGGGCCACCCAATTTCTGAGGAAAACCATAATAATCCCTTCCCCCCAGGCTTTTTTTAAAATTTTGCCCAAAAACTATTTATTTTAAAAAAATATTTTAAAATGAACTTGGCAGTAAATTTTAAATTTTAAATTTTGTTACAAAATTTCAAAAAAACACCCGTGTTAAACCCTAAAATTTAAAATTAAAGCTTTCCCTTTTACCAGCAATCTTTTAAAAATTTTTGTGTTCCCCTTAAGTATTTTAAATGAGCAGTCATTACAATAAAAGAAATTAAAATTTTTTTTTCTTTTCTTTTTTTGCACATAAAAAATCATATATTTAAATAAACCAAAAAATTTTTTCCAAAAAAAATTTTGAATTTTTTAAAAAATTTTATCTTTTGGTTTAAAAAGATTCCCTTTTTAAAACGGGTTTTTCCTTTTTCCCCACACCCGTGATTTTTTTTTTTTACCGTCCCTCATTTTTTTTTTCTCCCCCCTTTTTTTCGGCGTAACTTAAATTTTTTTTTGGGGACAAAATATAATTTTTAAAAGGTAGCATTGACTTTACCCCCCTTTAAAGTACTGGGGAAAACCCGGAAATTTGGGAAATAAAAAATTTTTTTGGGGGGTGGGGGAAGTTTAAAAAGTTTGTTTTTTTAATGTTTTTCAGTTCGCTTAAAATTTCTTTAAATTTTATCGTTTTCTGCAGGTCAGTTTCCTTTATTACCTAATTATTAGAGTTTTTATTATGTATTAATAGTTTTGAAAAAAATATTTTTTTATTTTGCACTGCAGCACCATGTTCTTGACAAAAAAACTTTTTTTGGGTTTTTCCCCTCTAAAGGGTTTGAGTTGGGGATTTATTTTTTTCAAAGGGTTTAAAAGGGGGGTCTCCCCCCTACCAAAATTGGGTTTTTTTTTAAAAATTTTCTTTTAAAAAAAAGCACCTTTGCAAATAAAATGTTTATTAAAAAAATTTCCCCACTTTATTTTTTTCTAGCCCTGTTTGTATTAAACAAACAGGGTTCTCAAATCTTAATACCCACCTTTGATCCTTATCTTAAGGGTGCGGGTTTCTGAATGGAAAAAAATCACCTTTGAAAAAACAGGGCGGGGCGAGAACCCCTCCCGCCCGAATGCTCTGGAAATGGGGGGAAGGGGGGAGGGAGGGGGGGAGGGCTCTGGCTCTGTTTCCCAGCTGCCCCGGAAAAACCCTGTGTGTCCCCGCTTCGTCCTGCCCCTCCTACACAAAATAGATTTGACACAAAATTAAACCCTTTTTCGTTTTCTATAATCATGATTTTTTTGGGAAAAGTGGGCTTTACAAAACTAAAGGGGATCAGGGATGGTGAATACTTATGTTCCCCCTGTATTAGTGAAATTCTGAGTATAGTAACACTGCCCTTGTTGTTGGGTGGAGATGGGGGAGGGCCCTTTTAAGCCCAAGCAGGGGGGGTATAGGGAAAACATCACCCTTTTGCTCAATTTGCCCACGCTTCAAAATTCCTCTCTCAAACCCCAGATCCCGCCCTCTCCTGTTTAAACAGACCTAGGCAAGGGACAACACAGGGGGAACTCTGAGAGCAAAACCCCCCCCCCCCCCTGTAAAAGGTTTTCGTAGTGCCTTGTGCTGATGGAGGGGAGAGGGGGCAAAACACACAAAACAAACTAGCCCCCCTCAGTTCAACTTAAACCCGGGGCACTGACAGGCTGAAAAATCGGGAATGAGGGCAACTCCCTTTTAAATATAGTTTTTTTAGAATCATTTAGGGGATAAAAATTTTTATCACCCTTTTTTTCAAAAAAAGGCAAGAGAACCGTGGGCCATCTTTTGCTTTGGTACCCCATACATTTAAAAGGGTTTTTCTGTCTGGTAGCCCCCTTGATTAATTTTGGCAGTGAGCTGCTCCACTGTAGCAGGTTGGTGCGTCTTGTTCACCTTCATAGCTAACATTAACCTCTCATAACAATTGCACGTGGTGTTCTGCAGTTTCTGTGTCGCCTTTTTGTCGTGGTGTCATTTGTTCACTCACGATACACTATCACCACAGCAATACAGGAACGGTTCAAAAATTGCAGATTCAGAAATGCTGCCCCCTGTCACGAAAGCTAATAATCATCAATTTTTGCAACTCTGATAAAACACCTCTTTTACCATGCCAGCAATGAGGGATATTTATGCAGACAGCCTATCGCACAGCTTGCATACTCACCAAGCCAGCTCACAATGTGGGACTCCTTTGATAAGCTATATGCTGTCAACATCAATGGTAGAAAGTGGTCATGACAATGTGAGTTGTAACAAATAGAGATTTTCCAAAGTAGAAATCCTCTTTAACTCAGAATTCATTAAGAAACTATTACTTAATTGGTTTTCTTTAGCTGATATCCCCATCCTCCAATGTTATGGCATATTATTAGCGGATACCATAATATTATGATAGGTGGAAGTCCAAACTCTGTGATCTCCACTGATGACAAGAATGAAAGTATAGGCTTTCCATTGGCTTATATACCCAATCAATCAAATGAGGAGGTGTTTTAGTTCCATGTACAGTGAGTGAACCATCACTGTACAGGTAAAACCTAGGAAGGAGCAACAGCACTCGATCATTACTACTGCTTCATTCTTAGGATCGGGTGGGTCTTTGCTGTCAAATAAGTTATGACAGAGTCTAGAGATACAGTATACCGACTCTTGGCATTGAAGAAAACCTGTTTAACCCTTTACTTCCGGAGCCAGTTTTGGCCTTCCTGACAGAGCCCCGGTTTAAAAATCTGACATGTGTCACATTATGTGAGAATAACTTTTTGACACTTTTACCTATCCAGGTAATTCAGAGATTGTTGTCTCATAACACATTGTGCCTTAAGTTAGTAATACATTTTGGTCCAAAAAGTCCTTAACAAAAATATCAAAATATCATGAAAATTAGCAGCAATTTGCAATTTTCAAAGTTCAAAAATTTCTGGGTGTAAGACAGATAGTTAATCCACTTAAAATAGTTTATAACTAGCATCTACCATATGTCTACTGTAGGTTGGCATAATTTTTTCATGTTTTAGAAAATTAGTAGTAATTTTTCACATTTTCAATAAAATTGCAAAATAATTTTTTTAGGACCCAGTCCAGTTCTGATGTGGCTTTGAAGGGCCTGTATGTTAGATACACCCATAAATGACCCCATCTAAGAAACTAGACCCCTTAAAGTATTTAAAAAAGCATTTAGGAAGTTTGTTACCCCTTTAGATATTTCACAGAAATGAAAGCAAATTTCAAAATTTCACATTTCTTGCAGATTTTCAATTTTTATCTATTATTCACTGGAAAACGGTAGATGTGACCATGGAAATGCAGCTTAGTATTGATTCCCCCAGATTCTGCCATTTTCAGAGCTATCTCATATGTGGCCCTAGTGCGCTATTTGGCTCAACCACAAGCCTCAGAGTAAGAGGAGCACTTACTGGACTTTGGAGTCTCATTTTCAATGCGATTTTATTTAGGCGCCATTACAGGTTTGCGGACACCCTAAGGTGCTAAAACTTAATAAACTCCAATTAAAGACTCCATATTGGAAACGAAATCCCCTAAGGAATATATCCAGGGGTGCAGTGAGTATATCGACCCAACAAGTGTTTCACAATTTTTTTTTTTAGCATTAGGCTATGAAAATTTAAAATTAATTTTTTTTCCAGCAATCTGCAATTTTAGCTTAAAATGTTTCATTTTTACAAGGAATCCTGGAAACAAAGCCCCCAAAATTTTGTTACACAATTTCTGCCCAGTTCGGCAATACCCTACATGTGGGTGTAAATTGCTGTTTGTGCGCATGGCAGGGCGTACAAGGGAGGGAGCGCTACTTGGCTTTTGGAACACCGATTTTGGTGGGTGCCAGGTCTCATTTACAAAGCCCCCAAAGTACCAGAACAGGTGAAACCATCCAGAAGTCGCCCCATTTTGGATTCACAACCCTCATGGATCTCATCTAGGGTGTATTTTGCATTTTGGGCACATAGGTGTTTCATATTTTTTTTAGCATTGGGCCATGAAAATGGGGGGGGGAGATACAATTCTGTCATTGTTTTTTGGGCTTTAATTTTACAGCCTTCGCCGAATGGTATAAATTACATCATAACTTACTATGGGGGTCGGTACAATTACAATTATATAAATTTTATACAGTTTTTTATGTTTTATTGCTTTTACACAATTGAAATGTGTTTATAAAAAACTGCGCTTTTATGTCGTCATAGTCTGAGAGCCAAAACTTTTTTATTTTGCTGTGTACGGAGCTATGTAGGGGCTTGTTTTTTGCGGGATGAGTTTTTATTGGTACCATTATGGGGTGCATATGACTCTTTGATCACTTTTTATTAAAGTTTTTGTGAAGCATTTTGAACAAAGCACAGCAATCCTGGTACAGTTTTTTATTTTTATTTTTTACAGCGGTCACCGGAGATAAATACAAGCAGCTTTACTCGGGCGGTCGACACGTTTACAGCAATCCCAATTTTGTAATTTTTTTTTGTTTTACTGCTTTAACACAAAAAAACACTTTTATTCAAACAGGAAAACACTTTTTTTTGCATCGCCACAGCGAGAGACATAACTTTTTTTTTTTGCTGGTATGGAGATGATGGGGGATTTTTTTTGGGGGAGGATTCAACTTTTTTATTGGTATTTTTTTTGGGGTACAAGACTTTTTGTTTGCTTTAAATCCATTTTTGGGAAAGGCAAATAAGAAAATCTGCAACCAAAGTGTTTTTTATTTTATTTTTAACAGCCTCACGTCAGTATCTGTACAATTAGCTTTATCTGTGGGTCGATACAAATCGGCAAAAACCCCATTTATATATTTTTTTTATGTTAAGTGCATAAAAAAGTTTTTTATTGTGTAAAACAAATTTGGTACGCTATCTTCTGAACCATAATTTTTTTTTTTTTTCCGTATCAAGCTGTGTAAGGCTTTTTTTTTGGGTAGGACCGACTTTTAAATTATCACTTTGGTGTTTATAGAGCTTTTTTTGCTTTTTTTTCCATTTATATATGCGGGATGAAAAAAAAATCGCAATTTTGTGACGTTAATTTACTTTTTCTTTTTACAGTGTTCACCGTGCGGGGTTAAATTTAAAAGAAAGATTTTTAGGCAGTCTTTACAATGATGATACCAAAAATGGGGACTTTTAATTTTTTTTTTTATCTTTTTTGGGGCAATTTGGGGTTTGTAAAGGGGAAAAAAAGGGGTGTAAGTTTTATTTAATTTTTGATGTTTGTGTTTTTCTGTTTTTCACTTTTTTTTAAACCGGGGTTTATGTTTCTATACAACTCTCAGTCACCATGCCCGCCATTTCCCCCCCAGGGGATGGGGACGTCACAGACCTTCCGTCGGCTGTGCACCGACAGAGACACAGGAAAGACGTCCTCCTTTGCCCCCCCTTATTATTGCGACCTATTGGTCCTGATAATTAAAAGATTAAAACGCCCTCCTCCCCGGGGTATCTCCTTCGGGCCCGATCTCGGGATGTCAAACTTAATATACAGCTGATATACCGCAGCGATTGTGCGAACTCTGCTCTGCATACATCCAAGGTTTGTAAAGGGGTTAAATGTCTTCTTATTTTTCTACAACAGTGGGGGGCTTAGATATTCCATGGCAATTTTTTCACATTTTTAAAAAGTGCAAAAAATTTTTTTTAGGGGAAAACTAATTTCCCGGGCTGCATTGAGGAACCTGTTTTTTTAAAACCCCATAAAATTTTCCCCCTTTAGTGAAAATCATTCAAAAAGCATTTAGAAAAAATTTTTTAACCCTTTAATTTTTCACAGGGAAATTTAAACAAAAAGGGGTGTGAAATTTCAAAATGGAACCTTTTTTTCAGATTTTTAAATTTTTTTTTGAATTAAATTTTTAAAACACGGGAATTTTCCGAGAAAAAAATACAAAATTTTTTTGCCCATTTTTTAAATAACCAATTGGGTTTCCCTAGGCAAATAAAATTTACTCAACCACAACCCCCGAATAGGGGAAAGCAAACCCACTAGAAATTTTTTAGCTCATTTTCAAAGGGTATTTTTTTAGGCCATTACAATTTGCCAACACCCTAAAAGGGGTAAAACTTGTAAACACCCAAAAAAATATCTCATTTTAAAAACTACCGCCCTTAAAAAAATATATCCGCGGAGTAGTGACATATTGACCCTACAGGTGTTTTTTTTTTAAAAATTTGGATGTAAAATTTAAAAAATCTTTCAATAATATCAGTAAAAAAGTTTTTTTTTCACAAGGGAAACCTGGGAAAAAAGTTTTCCCCAAAAATTTTTTTAAACGACTTCCTCCAAATACCGCAATACCCTTTTATATGGGATAAAACTCATTTTTGGGGGGAAAGGCAGGGGGTACAAAAGAGAGCAAAAAATTGGGTATTGGAGTGCAGGGTTTTTTTTGGGTTTCTATGCCCTTTTGAAAAACCTTTTAAAATAGGGGTTTTAAAACGATATTATCGACAAAATTTAAAAACGCACGGGTTTTTTTGTTGATCTATTTTTTTGATCCCCGATATTTTAGGTTTAAAAACTGCCATAACCATTAAAAATCAGCAAATCGCTTAGAAGAATAAGCAGGTGAACTGGGGGTGCGACTTTATACGGATGTGTTTTGGGTTTTATTGGCGGAAAATCACATGACCTCGTTTTACATAGAACACCCTTTTCCGTTTAGATCAGGTGTGTCTGTGTCTCAAAAGGCAGACTGGTCGTCTCTCTAAAAACGCTCACGAAATTTTTTCCTTTTTCCCCAAGCAACTAGCTTTTACGGAACATTAGAACTTGGGTAGATCAAGATTTTCAGTTTTTAGGTACTTAGGCTGAAAATTTTGGAAAAGATCTAGCGTTGACCCCAAGGGTGGGAGGGGCAGAGGTTGGGGGCGAACACAACAGACAGGGGCAGCACATTAAAAGGGAAGTGGATATTGTGCACCCAAACTCGCTTTGCCCCGCATTAAAAGGGGTTTTTATTAACATTTTTGGCCGTTTTGATGAAAATTACTTTATTTGTGCAGCCGTACTTATTTAGGATACAGATCTTTTCTATAATGCAGGTTATTTGAAAATTTCAAAAATCACCTTTTTTATTGTACACGATTTTATTATTTTTTTTTTTTATTTTTGGGGTCCGTTTTTTTCAAAGACCCCTTTGTTTTTACAAAGGATACAGAACTTTTTTTATCACCGCGGGTATTTATAGGGGAAAAACCCCCGTTTTATTTCCGTACACATTTAATTAGGTTGTGTTCACTTTGGCGCAGCCAGCTTTGTTAAGACCCACTTTGTACTCACAATAGGTACAGGAACTTTTTAGTCACCGCAGGTTGTATTTATAGGTGCACAAAACAATTTTATTCTCCGTACAATTTAATTAGGTTTTGTTCACCTTTGGCGCCAGGCCCATTTTGTTAAAATGATCCCATCTTGTACGGGATATTAACATACCAGAAATTTGCTAGTAATTGGCAGGTGTATTTCTTAGGTGCTTAAACACCACCTTTTATTATCCGTTTATACATTTCGAAATAGGTGTTTTTTTTTACTTTGGTGCGGACCCAGTTTTGTTCATAGAGCCCCTTTGTACTTAAATTATGAATACAGAAATTTTGTAGTTTTACCTGTTGGTGTATCTTTAATTGGTGCCAAAACCCACTCCGTTTGTTAGCCGTTATAATTTTTTTTAAATTGCTGTATTGCACCGGTGGTGCGGCTAGTTTTTTTAAAATAGCACGTTGTACGACAATCTGATTAGGTAGATTTTCTAGCATCTGTTCTCGTTTTGTCATTGCTGAAAAAAAACGCAATTTTCTCATCCGTTGTAATTTTGAATAGTTTTATTGCGCTCGTTTGAATTTCAGTTTGTGGCGCACTTGTATGATAGTTTGTTGAAAAACTATCAATTCTCTAGTCATACGGGGCAGTTTGTAAATCTCCTGGGAATGAAAGAAGAACACTGGTGATTTTGTCTTACGGTTCTTCACCAGGACCGCATTTCACAGGTATTCGCTAGAAAAATTTCGTTTCTAATCCTAGTTGGCTGTAGGATATTAGAGGATTTAAGAATAGCTGGTGATTTGCCATCTTTTTAATATGAGACTTTCAAAAAATCTTTCCTTACCTTCAGAAATTTTTATCTATCTGATCATGGGAGCGAATGCAGGTGGGTAAGCAAGCAATAGAGGGGGGTAGGACTGGAGGTAGAGGTGTACGATAGAAGGGTGCTCTTACATGTGCTGGCGACAACACGCATGCCAGCGGATCGTTGGTTGACGACATCAGGGTCATGCGGATCTGGGCCTGTGAATTCAGTAACAGAACAGCGTCACCAATCTGTTATTCAGTGGTTTTATGCAACCTGCTTGCTACGGGTCCAGGACAGGTATAGTCAAATGTCAAGTTCACTAAATGGTGATGTTGAAAGGACTCCTTTTTCTGACACTTTTTAATCTGGGGGTCAGCAGGACCTTGAGGTTTGGGGCTCAGGCTGTGCCTGCTAGGACAGGATTTGTCTGATGTCCAGTGAATCTAAAATTGGTGGTTGAAAGACTCCTTTTTCCTGGCACTTTTCAATTGGGGGTCATTGCAGGTTTGGGGTCATGGCTGTGGCCTAGGACAGGGATAGTCTATGTCAGTGAAACTTAAATGGTGGTGACAGACTCGCCTTTTTCTGGCACTTTTAATCTGGGGGTCATTGCAGGTTTGGGGTCATTGCTGTGCCACAGGACAGGGATCGTCTATGTCCAGTGAAACTAATATGGTGGTTGAAAAGACTCACTTTTTCCGGGGACACTTTTAATCCTGGGGTCATGCAGGTTTGGGGCTCATTGCTGGTGTTCCAGGGACTGGGATATTCGATGTCCAGTTCAAGTAAAATGGATGGTTCAATCATACTGCCTTTCAGGCACTTTTTAATTTGTGGGTCATGCTGGTTTAAGGGTCATGCTGTGGTACAAGACAGGGTTAGTGACTGGTCTGTGACTCTTTTTTTTTTTCTAGTGGCTTTTATAACCTAACGTGTGTTGCTAAGATGTAGCACATATCCATTTGACTGTTGTGGTGTCATGAATCATTGACAGAAAGAACCAGATTTGGTTTCTGGTCGCCGGCCCGCGGCCGATGCCGACGTAAGCCATGGTTTCTGACATAGTGTCTCATTTGTGGTTTACTAGTTGTGAACTGGGTTTTCTCCCTGCTATTTTTGATTTATTCTCTGGCCGACGCCTGGGCCAGGAATCTTCCTGCCACTCATTCGGTTAAAACTTGGCTACTTGATCCTGGGATTATATATTGACAGCTCTACCCTTCCTATCTGGTCCTTCCGTTTCTTCCTCCTATTGCCTTTGTCCTTAGGTTTCTCCGGGAGGTTATTTAAGGGCTCTTCTGTCGCCTCTCCTTTGCTGGTTATTATTGGTCTGTCTTTTGCCTATTACTCACCCTCTCTATTCTGTGCTCTGGTTACCTACTCTGCTTGGATCACGTTTATTCTTTCTGCCTTTCCTGACTTTGTACCGCCATTTGTTAGTTACGACTTGGCTTGACTTGACCTTCCATATTTGTGTTTGTATGTTTGTCTGCGTCTTGTGGTTCTACACTATTCCAGTATAGTGCTCTGTCCTTCTGGTTGTGGGGACGATCTGTTTAGGAGTCGGGCACCCACCAAAAAGGCAGGGACGGGGTTGAGAGACCAGTGTTCAGTGGCCTCAAACCTCTGTCTGTGGTCCTTGTGCGTGCTGCCCACTGACGGGTCCACTTAAATTATACAGCCTTACCATAGTCGACTCTCCCCACGGTTCATTATGAGTACCGAGCTTGTCGGTCAGTTGAGCGCATTCCGACCGCTGGATGAGTTGGACAACTGCAGCTTCAGGGCATGGCGGGGTTATTAATCAAGATCTGCAGCCGTCTGGATGCCATAACTAACTCGTTACCTGGAATTGACTACCGTCTGTGTGTCCCTACCTTGGCCCCTGTTTTTTGTGGATGGCCTAGGTTACGACTCATAAGTCTAAAATGCTTCTACCTGACGCTCTGTGACGGGAATATCCTGACAGTTTCAGAACTTCTATGGGAATCTTGTAGTCTATTTTTCACGCTTACAACTATTTTCCACACTGGAGGCTGAGAAAGTGAGCAGTTGTTGTGTCTCTCCTCCAGGGCCACTTCTAGGTGTGGGCACTAGCTATTGCCCCCTGAAATCCTGAGTGCAGATCAGTGGACAGATTTTTTTTGGCTTTAGGAAGGTTTTATGATAACCCACCGTGAATGCGTGTGGCATGGGCAGAGACTCATTGATATCTATTCAGCAGGGCCACTAGCTCGGCTGAAAAAAAGCCTACTGTTCTGAGTTCCGCCAATGGTTGTACGTTTAATGGCGTACCGTGATCGGACAACTCTGAAGACCCCTTTTCAGACAAGGGCTGTCTGATGCCGGGTTAAAGGATGATCTATGGTCAGCCATCAATCTCTTGAGGACCCTGAGTGACTTTATGACTCTAGCCGTGAACTATTGACAGAAGGACTAAGGGAGAGACGCAGAGAGAAACATAGGGGTTTGACTGTTCAGCTCAAGTCAGCTTTCATGTTAAAATACTGCTTCTTCATTTCTTTGAAGGTTCTTTCTCATCTCCCTGTCAGTCTTTTGGAGAAGAACCATGGTGTTGGGTTTTACATCTGCTGCCACCAGCAAGGGAGCAACGGTTGGAGAAATCGGCCTTGTGCCTTTATTTGCCGGGAAGCCTAACATTTCCTGAGAACTGGTCTCATATTAGGCCTTAAATCCATCCCCAAGGAAAACACCGAACGGCGGCGCAAGTTTGCTCCAAGGAAAGTAACTCAGATTTGTACATGTAACTCTACTCAAATAACAAGTTTGTTTTTGCCCAGTAACTTGGGTTTCTAGTTCAGACTTTTTGCCTCGTCGCGCCATGATTGACTCGGGTTGCTGCTGCTAATTTCTTTCAGTATGTGCTGTTTTGTGCTAAAGCTTGGGTTTGGAACTGGTACCTTTGTGTTCTCCATTTTTTGGTTCAGGATGTAGATTCTACTTCCCTAACCCCCCCCAGGAGGAGGAGATAAATTTCGTACTGCTGAGGTCACTTTGAAGGTTGGGGTTCGCATACTGACAAAACTTTCATTTTTTGTCATGGAGAAGAACTCTCTGCAAGAGATCATTCTTGGGTTGCACTGGCTCCGCCTCATAATCGGGTTCGACTGGGAGAACCCCACTGAGATGATTAAAATGGTGGGACGCATGTGGTGCTCATTCGAGATAGTGCATCCCTTGGTGGTGTGCTCGTAATTAATTACTCATGATATTTCAGATATGTAATTCTAGTGTCTTTGATTGGGTATTGCGGAACATCTGACTCCACACCGGCCTTGATGATTGCCCTATAGGACTCAGCTCCGGGGGCAAAGCTCATCTCGTCTGCCTCGGAAAAAAGACCTCTATGCATTTGTCTATTGAGTAATCTGATAATATTCTTTCTTGGAGTAGTTGTCACACCACATTGACTTCAGATTTTAGTGTCCTCTCTACCAGAGAACTCACAAAGTACTCTCCTCCGAGCTAGCCCGCTTTTTCCGGATGATGGTTCCCACCTCACGTATTCCTCCAATACAGGTGGTGAAACTAAAATTTCGAAACCCGCCGTTAATCGACTGTGCACAGTAGGGGCTAGGGAGTCATATGCTCTAAAAACGCCCCAGAACTAAAAATCAAAAAACCCTAGTAAAAACGACCCCGACCAGACCAAAATATGTCCGTCTCCGTGTCCCATCAGCAAACATGCTCCAAGCTGGAAAAGGAAAGAGTCCATTTCTGCCAAACCTAGCGGCGTCGTTGAGGGGTTGGTGGCCCTCATTAAAGGGGGGGTACTGTCATGATCATGCCAGAAGAAATCCCCAGATTTGAGTTCTGGACGCGGCCTCGGCCGTTGCGCGTAAGCCATGGGTTCTGACATAGTGTCTCATTTGTTTTTACTAGTGTGAAACTGGGTTTTCTCCCCTGCTATCTTGATTGATTCTGGCCGACGCTGGGCCAGGAATCTTTCCAGCACTCCATGGGTTAACGTGGCTCCTTGCTCCGGTTATTTGACAGCTCTACCTTCCTATCTGGTCTTCCGTTCTCTTCCTCCTATTGCCTTTGTCCATAGTTCTCCTGGTGTAGGTATTTATTGGCCTCTCTTCTGTCTCTTCTCCTTGCTGGTTTATCTGGTCTGTTTTTGCCTTATATCACCCTCTCTTTTCTGTGCCTCCCTGGTTACTTACTCTGCTTGGATCAGTTTATTTCTTCTTGGCTTCTGACTTTGTACCGCGTTCCTGTTAGGTTCCCGACTGCTTGCTTGACCTTCCCATATTGTGTTTGTTATTGTTTGTAATGCGTCTTGTGTTCTCACACTATCCGTTTTAGTGATCAGGTTGCTGGGTTGGGGCGACCTGTTAAGGAAGGTCGGGCACCCAAAAGGCAGGGACAGGGAGTGGACCAGTAGTGTCAGGGCCTCACACTGTCTGTGTTCTGTTCTGCGCTGCTGACGGGTCCCTTACATGTGGATGTTAATTCGCTTCTCCAGCCCTGTTTGGGGTTAAAAATGAAGGTTTGTTCCTCCCCCATAGACTTTTAATGGTCATGGGTAGGGGTTGAGCGATTCTTTGGCTATCGACATCGGGCGATAGTCGATAGGGGGCCCCCATTATAATTTTTTTTCGATAGTGAGCGGGTCGATTTGAGCGATGACCATAAAGTCGGGGAGAGCAACAACCCTTCATTCTTACCCCCAAAAACGGGGCTGGAGAAGCGGGAATTAACCCCAAAAAGTCAAGGGTCCCTGCTACATTTGGGCAAACATTTTGGCATAAACCCACAGAAAAAAAGTCAACCCTTTCACTACCCCTTTGTTTTGTACCACAGGCCCCCTTTAAACTGCATCCCCCACAAATTAAAAAGTGCCAAAAGGCAGTTTATTTGAACACTTTTTACTTGAAACGGGCTTTGAATTCCCTGCCCTGGAACGCATGCCCCTAAAAACCTGAGCCCCACAGTTTAAAAAAGTGCGGAAGAAATAGTTTTAAACCCACAATTTTAGTTGAATGGACATTGAAAAAACCCTGCCCGGCCCGCGCATGACCCTTAAACCTTCGACCCACAGATTAAAAAGTGCCGGAAAAAGGAGTCTTTCAAACCCCTTTTAGTTGAAGGAATTGAATACCCCTGTCCTAAAACGCCATGAGCCCCCAAACCCTGCATGCCCCAAAAAAAAGTGCCGGAAAAAGGAGTCTTTAAACCCCATTTTAGTTAAACCCCGGACACTAAACTATTTGTCCTGTACGCAGATTGACCTTAAAACCTGTCTGCCCCAGATTAAAAAAGTCCCGGGAAATTTTGGAGTCTTTCAACCCCCTTTTTAGTTGAACTGGCATTGACTAAACGCCCTGGCCCGCAGAAATCCATTAACCGTCTGCCCCCCAGATTAAAAAGTGTGGGAAAAAAAGGGTTTTTCAACCACCATTTTATTTGAATGGACATTGAAAAAACCCTGTCCTGGACTGCGCATGCCCCTTAAACCTGTCTGACCCACAGAAAAAAAAGTGCCGAAAAAGGAGTCTTTAAACCCACCTTTTTTGTTGAATGGACTTGACTAACCTTTCCGGGGACCCGCAGTATGACCATTAAACTTCTGACCCCCGATTAAAAAGTCCCGGAAAAGGGGAGTTTTTTCCCCCACCATTTTAGTTGAACGGGACAGACCAAACCCTGTCCTGGAAGCAGAACCTTTAAACCTGTCTGCCCCCAAAAAAAAAAAAAGGGGGCCCGGAAATAGGGTCTTTCAACCACCTTTTAGTTAAAAAATGGACATTGACTAGAACTGTCTGGACCGCGTATGCCCATTAAACCTGTCTGACCCCCAGTTTAAAAAGTGCCGGAAAAAGGAGTCTTTCAACCACCATTTTATTTGAATGGACTTGAAAAAACCCCTGTCCTGGACTGAGCTGACCCTTTAAACCTGTTGCCCCAAAGTTTAAAAAGTGCCGGAAAAAAAGGGTCTTTAAAACCCTTTTTAGTTGAATTGGGCATTGACTATACCTGTCCGGACCGAGTATGCCCATTAAACCGTCTGACCCACAGTTTTAAAAAGTGCCCGGAAAAAAGGATTTTCAACCACCTTTTTATTTAATGGACTTGACAAACCCCTGCCCCTGGACCGCTTTATGAACCATTAACCTGTCTCCCCCCCCCAGATTAAAAAAGTGCCGAAAAAAAAAGGGAGTCTTTCAACCACCATTTTTTTGAAATGGCCCATTGACTTCCTTCCTGTGCCACAGATGCCCGGGGGCCGGATTTACAGTGGGTCTGAGGTCCAGGCTGGCTTGTCATTATTAACACGGGTTAAAAGGCCTGATGAGCAGAATGAAAATGTTGCTGAAGCAAGTGGGAAGGGGGAAGTGTGAAAAATCCGCCTTCCTCAGTACACAGTCAAGCCCTGGGTAGCGTTGCCCCCCCGATGAGGCGGACCAATTGGTTCACTTGGAAATATGGTGGTTAACGCCCCTTTCCACCCAGGTGCCCCTTTTTTTTTGGGCTTCTTTTTCTCTTTGTAATCTGGGGGAAATTGTCTCTGTATTTTGTTCTCTGTCCGTGCTCCATACCCCCGCCCTCTGAAAAACCCTACATCTGGTCAAGTTTTCCTGTACCCCCCTTGTACAATTCAGAGGAATTTTTTTACAGCTATTTTGTAATGCAATTTTTTTAGTATTTTTAATTCTAAAACACTTTTTTTAAAATGGATGGAATCCCACATTCTTTGTTTTTTTTTTAACTGTATTAAATGGGTTGTTCAATACAGGGATTGATAGCTATGTTAAAGATCTTGCAAAAACAAGTTTTTTTGCAATTTTGTGTCCATTAACATGCCTACCTATTCCTTTTTCTGACGACCATCACCCTTGAGCCACTTTGACAATTGTAAAGAAAAAATGTCTGTTAGAAACAAATTTTTTTATAATAGGCCCTGTATATAGCTGCTTTCAAAGAAAAAAGCCCCCAAAAAATTCAAAGCATGCCCCTTGACCACTTTGGACAATTGTGAAGAAAAAGTCTGTTAAAAAACAATATTTTTTTTTAATGGGACCTGTATTTAGCTGCTTTCAAAGAAAAAATGGCCCCAAAAAAATTCAAAGCATCCCCTTGACCCACTTTGGACAATTTGTGAAGAAAAATGTCTTTTTTAGAAACAACTTTTTTTTATAATAGGACCTGTAGTATTCTGCATTTCAAAGCAGCATGGCCCAAAAAATTTTTTAAAAATGACCTCACCACTGTTAAAAATTGTGGGGAGAAATGCCATTGAAGCCCATTTCTTTTCCCAAAAGGGACCATGATTATTGCTGTTCTCCAGCTACATGCCCCCAAAAAATTTAAATATAAATTCTAGCCACTATTAAAAAATTTGTGGGGAGAAATGCCTTTAAAAGCCACATTTTGCCCAAAAGGGGACCAAAAATTATACTGTATCTCCAGAAAACATGAATCAAAACATTGAAAAATGCGAAAACTTCTTAAGATAAATGAGTAAATGGAATACGGTGTTGTCATAAAACCCTTGCTGTTTTTCAGTCCCCTCCAGAAAAAACCACAAAATAAAAATTTTGGGAAAAAAGAGATAAAAATTGCAGTAAGAAATGATCATTTTAAAAACATTTTTCAAGGGCCCCATTTCTGTTTAAAGAGGAAGGATGTAGACCGGCAATAATCGTTGACCTCGGCATTGGGGGGCCAAAATCATCAGAGACCCATGCTGTTTTCATCTTGATGTAAGAAAAAGATCCACATTATCTTGGAAAGCGGGATGCGTTTGTCTTAATGACCCCCCAGCTGTGCTGAAGGTCCGCTCAGTTGACGCTGGCTGCTGGGCGGGACAACACCTCTATGGCGTGAGAGCCAGCTCGGGCCTTCGTCCTTTTTTGGTACCCCCCCGCTCCTCCGACAAGCTTAAACACAGCCCTGGACTTGCCTGAGATGATGCACCCTGGAGCTAATGCCCCACCTTGCACTACTCTGGCCCCCAAAACCATGCCAAATAAGCCCGATGAAATTGTGAAATGTGGGGCCCCTTTTGGGGGATTTGACGGAGAAAAGGCCCCGTGCCCGCTCTGTGCCCTTCCCCCTCCGTCGCTGGGGGGCCCTTTGTTTCGAGTGTAAAAACGTCGTTTCAAAACTAAGATTCCAAAAATGTCATGCTAAAAGGGCATTGTCCGCATGACCATTTTGGTGGCTTTTCAAACTGGCAAGGATGGGAGGCTTTTCCCCTGCCCCCCACTTCGGTGGTTCAACCCCAGGTCCGCCCCGTGTTGTCGGGCCATGTGTCACTTGTTTGCTAAGGGTTTTTGCGCTGCTGCCACAATCGCGGAGCTTGGGGGGGTGGAATTCCAGCGTGTTGCCCATAACAATGAGATGGTTGAGGGGGAAGGCCGGCTGCGCTGCAACCAGCCAGGCGGCAAAGCGGGGTTGCAAAGGGTTTTGGAAAGTGCGAATTAGACTTCGAGCCTTCCTCGCGGGCAGTCCAGCCCCGGGGTACTCTTTAAATTTCTGGACGAAAAGGTTTGGACATGTGCCAGGCAAGGGATGTTCCAGTACCGATCTTAAGGGGGCCAGCAGATTTCGCCCGTTATCGCACCCCACCTTGCCGGGGCACAAGGTTTTTGTCCCCAGCCAGCGCCGGTCTCGTTCGGAGAGCTGCCACACCCCTGACCGTGGTGGACGGTCCCCAAGCAGATTAATTTCAACACGGCCGGGTTTTTTCTGGGACGTGATGCCACCAGGGGACCTTGGGGGGAAAAAAACCCTGACACCCCTGGGGTTTTTAAAGGCTTGGCCGACCCTTAGAGCCCCCCCCCAGGGGAATCCACCCAGCTCACCCGGAGCTGTCAAGGATTAGGGGCCCTTGGCCGTGCTTATATCCATGTGTCGGGGGTCAGAGGTTTTTTCCGGGCCACAGATGCGGGACAACCCCTTTGAAATTTTAGATGACACGTGGTGGCCAGGGCAGGGTGGCTTTTCTGGCAAAAAAAATGCTGCTCGGCATCTGGTATTGGGGGCAGGCAAGGGCCATGACTGGGGAACCCCTGGTCACCAGAGGAAAGGCAAAATTTTTCCCCAAGCAAAGCCCGGCAATTTCCGACATTTGGCTTTTGGGTTTGGGATGGTTTTGGTAAAAATGTTTTTTCTGCTCCCAAACTGGAAACAGAAGGGGCTGCTAGTGGCCGCTTACGGGTTCAGGGGCGTCAAAAAGGCGGGAAAGGGGAAAGAAGGGGGAGGATGGGTCTCTGGGTTTTGGGGTGGGGGTACTCCCGGGGGACGTGGAGGCTGAAGGGGAGGTGTCCCGATATGACTCGAGAGACATGGAAGCTGAGGAACGCTTGGTGGGGGCGGTTGAGGCGGGGGACGAGGGTGTGACAGTGGGTTTGGGGGCCGGGTCGGTTGGCCTTTTTTTTCCAAATGTTGCCTCCATTTCAACTCATGCATTCCTGCATGTGCTAGACTGTTGGGGGTGGTTAACCCCCTTTGGTTTTTGCCTCTACTTTTGCGTTTACGGAAAGGGGGCATATGGGGCATCGCTGGGTTAATCAGGGCTTGGTCAAAGAAGGCCCAGGCTTGAGAGGTCCTGGGGCCTTTTTTACGGCGATAAGCGAGGAGCGGGGTTTGGCCCGGGCCCTTGGCGGAATCATATCAGCGGACTTTTGGCCCCGCCCTCTCCCTTTTTGAGGCGGAAAAACCCTTTTACACTACCCCTCGTCTTTCCCCCTCGTCCGTGAGAAGCGCTGCAAAAAATTTGCTGAAAAGACCAGTTGGATCCCGCAATGTCGTCATCTCATCTCAACACAGGGATTCGTCCCTGACATTCTGCATCCCGGGCTGCGGGGGACAAGCAAGGGGACGCAAGGGGTTGCCCAGGGCCCGGGATTTTTGCCCATTTACCGCTTCTTCTCCTCCTCGAGGGATCAGTAACTGGGGTCAGAGAAGAAAAACATCCTCTTTGGCCTCTTTACTTTTAACATCCTTCTGAAACCCCAACCCCCCCCTTTTTTCATCAAAAGGTTTCAAAAATGGATTATCCACAGTGGTGGGTACAGATTGCATTTGGGGCTGCTTCATGTTGGGGATGCGGTGATGCTGATGACGACATTTGTGGCCGGGGCTGGGTGGGACGAGGGAGGTAAGACTGCTGGGTGAGGGGTTTCATTTAACCCCTGAAGGGGCAGAAATTTGGGGGTGTTCTTACTGAGATTACAGGGCCCTGACCCAGCGATGACAGGCCCCGCGGTCCTGCAGCTGATGATCCCCCGGGGTGCGTTTTTTGTCCCAGCGCTGGAAGGAGCACCTTTTCTCTACCTCTCCTTTCCCTGTCCCCTCCCCCCCTTTGCCGTTACCACCTGAATTTCGCTCCTGTTCAAAATATAAAATTTTAGAAAGGTATGGAAAAGTTTTGGAAAGGGGCTCTTTTTAAAAAAACGAAAAACACAGCTATTCTCAAATCCCTCAAATCAAAAAAATTGTGGATTCAATTAAAAATGCCAAGTAATCTATCAAGTCAAAAAAAGCTGGCCCGCCAAAGTGAAAAAAAAAAAAAACGAAAACTTTAAATTTTGGGATAAAAAAAGGTATTTTTTTTGGCCCCCTATCATTTCATTGGGTAACTACCATTGCGGGGTTCAAATTTAACTGCAAAGTAGATCTATCAACAAAGCTGGCCTGCGGCAAAGGAAAAAACACGTAATTTAAATGTTTCGGGATAAAAAAAGGATTTTTTTTTTGGGACCTATCAATTCACCCTTGGTGTCTAAAAAATTGCAGTATTCCAAATTTAAATGCAAGTGCCTCAAAACAAAGCTTTTTGCACTAAAGTCAAAAAAACACCTATCTTAATGTATTGGATAATAAAAAGGGTTTTTTTTTGGGCCCCTTTAATTTCACCCGTGGGGAAACTACACAATTTCTGGATTCAAATTTAATTTCAAGGGGCTTATCAAAATATCTGGACGGGAAAATGCAAAAAAAACAATATCTGTAAAGATTTGGTAAAAAAAGGTATTTTTTGGCAACCCATCAATTCACTGTGGTAATCCAAATTTTGGATTTAAATTTAAATACAAGGTGGCTCTATAACAAATCTGGACTGGGCAAAAGTGCAAAAAACAGTATCTGTAATTTTCAATAATAAAAGGTATTTTTTTGGGACCTATCATTCACCTTTTTGGGGACTAAAAAATTGCGTATTACATTTTAAATGCAAATGCCTCAATGAACAAAGCTGTAGTGGCACCAAAATCAAAAAACACTATCAGTAATGTATTATAATAAAAGGTTTTTTTTTGGCACTATCAATTCACTGGGGTAACTACACAATTCTGGATTCAAATTTAAATGAAAGGTGGTTTCAAAAATTTTGGAAATGGGCAAAAAATGCAAAAAAAAAAAAACGTTTTGTATTTTTTCGGATAATAAAAAGATATTTTTTGGCACCTATCAATTCACCTGTGGTGCTAAAAAATTGCGTATTCACATTTAAATGCAAAGGTTTCCTCAAAGAACAAAGCTGTAGTGACCAAATAAAAAAAAAACTTTTCTGTAATGTTTTTGGATAAAAAAAGGTTTTTTTTTTTGGCACCTATCAAATTTACCTGTGGTGACTAAAAAAAATTGGCATATTCACATTTTGTGCAAGGTGCCTCAATGAACAAAGCGTAGTGCGCCAAAGTCAAAAAACCGGTTTTGGGAATTTTTTTCGGATATTACAAGGTAATTTTTTGGGACCTATCAAACCGTGCTGACTTGCTGGATTCTAATTTTTAATACAAGGTGGATATATCAACAAGGTGGAATGGGCAAAATTGAAAAAGAACACCTATCTGAAATGTTTTTATGATAATAAAAGTGGGAGTTTTTCACCTAACAAAGAACCTGCAGTTACTAGAAAAGATGTGTATCCTTAAAATTCGGCTGCCCCAAAATCAGGAAATATTTCAATAAAAAAAACTGTTAATTAAAGCTATTGCAATGTCTACACTAATCTTGGTGAACTTTTTCCAGTATTCTTTATAGAGCTGTCTGGGTTCGCCGCGGGGGCCCCCCCCCTTTTCCCCCCCCCCCCCCCCCCCCTGCTTTTACAGCAGTAATGTCCTTTTAAAATTTTCTACCTAACTATATAAAATTTCCAATCTCAATTAACTAAATTGTAAGGACAAGAATAGTAGAGGTTTCTGTGAAGAAATATAATAATTTGCTGGTGTTTGGGGAAAAAGCGAGCGACGTCCCTTTTGCTCTGAGACGTGAGAGACCTGAGGGGAACAGGAAAACGCTGTTCTTGTAAAACGAGGGGCATGTGATTTTTCCCGCCAAAGAACATACACATCCCATCTGAGTGCCACAATCTACCTGCTTTTTGTAATTGTTTGTGGCCCCAAAATTACAGGAAGCGCCGAAAAAGGGCGTCTTAATAGATGATGCACAGATTTTAAACCCAAATTATCGCGTGATTAAAAAATCCATCACCATAAAAACTGTGCCCATTTCAACTTTTTTTGATAATAAAACGCTAAACATAGTCATCGGCGATAATCTATTATGACTATCGGAAAACGTTTGATAATTGCGATATCGGTTTTCGCCGTGATGATAGTCAACGTAATCGCTCATCACTACCTTAAAGTATCAGAACAGGTAAAACCTTCCAGAAGTCACCCCATTTTTGAATCAACTCCCCTCACAGAAATCTTCTAAGAATGTCTTGTGCATTTTGGGTCCACAGGATTTTTTTTTTCTGCACTGGGCCATGAATATGGGGGGAAAAACAAAGCAGCAATTCCGCCATAATTTTTAGGTTTAATTTTTACAGCATTCGTCATGTGGTATAAGTGACATGATAGCTTTACTATGCAGGTCAGTACAATTACAATGGTATAGATTTTATATTTTTTTTATTAGTTGTATTACTTTTACACAATAGAAATGTATTTGTTAAAAAATTGCCTTTTCATATCCTCATATTATGACACCCATAAATTTTTTTATTTTTCTGCATATGAAATTGAATAAGGGCTTATTTCTCGCGGGATGTCTTGATATTTCCAGTGGTGACATTTTGGAGTTCATATGACTCTAATTGCTTTTTGTCAAGGATTTTAAGAGGCTGAATGGAACAAAATACAGCAATACTAGTAGTGTTTTTTGTGTTTATTTTTTTACAGGGGTCACCGTGCAGTTTAAATGACATATTCACCTTACTCAGCAGGTTGATACTATTACAGCGACACCAAATTTCTATATTTTTTTTAATGTTTTATTGTTTTTACACAATAAAAACACATTTTGCATCGCCTTAGGATAAAAGCCATAACTTTTTAATTCTCCTGTGTACAGAGCTGAGTAGGGGTTTGTTTATTTGCTGGATGAGCTTACGTTTTCATTGGAACCATTTGAGGAGACACATGACTTTTTGATCACCTTTTAATTTTCTTCTTTGTCTAGAAAGGATAATGGAAAATACAGCAATCCTTGTAGTATTTTGGATTTTAATTCTTTGCAGCGCTCAACGTGCAATATACATGACATGTTAGTTTTACTTTATGGGATGATACAATTGCCGCGATACCCAATTTATATTGTATTTTTTATTGAAATAAAACTTTTAAAACAAATAAAAATGTTTTTATTGTGTAAAACAATGTTTATACATCGCAGTTTTCTGTTAGCCATAACTTTTTCATTTTTCCATTTACGGAGCTGTCTAAGGGCCTTTTTTCATGGGACAAACTGAAGTTTTCGACATACAAGAGATTTACAGGTTACATCCTTACACACACAGCAATATTAAATATGTGTACTTTTTAAAGTCTTTGTATGGGGTGATTGACTTTTGTAGTGGGAAAAGGGCGGTGTTCGTGTTTTACTTTATTTTGTGTGGTTTGTTTTACCACTTTCTTTTTCATTTGAATACTTTTTTTAAATTTGTCCCCAAAGAGGACTTGACTCAGCGATCTTTTGATCTCTGTACTAATATGTATTGTTACTGTAATCACCGGTGTGATAATGTCACAGACAGCCTTGAAGCCTAAGCTTTCAGGTTGTGTCATGGAAACCATCGGCACCCGTGATCGCGCCCCAAGGAGCCAATGAAGACAGAGGGAGCTTTCTACCGCGGTTTTTCTCTTAGCTGCCAAGGTTGCAATTAACAGCAGCATGTAAGAGTATGTTCACACGCCGAGCGTGAGCCTGCGCGATGTCCTGGACGTACTAGTACACACAACTGCAATCAGGACTTATTGCTACGTCCTTTCGCCTGACGTGGTTAAACATACTGCCCCCATATTTACTTTCACAGACACATTTGTTATGGGCACTAGGCACATTGGGGGAACTTTAAATATACCAATCTTAGTGAAAAGGACGCGGGAGTAAAAGGCACCAAAAGGGTGCTGCAAGGTTATTGCACACAGAGCTACAGTATAACGCGAATCCTACATCCAAAATGTATAACTCACACACTTTGTCAAACTGTTGCCCCCTATGTTCTCCTCCTCAGCGCAGCAAAAGTGGGCTTGGTTTCAGCAGCAGCTCTTGTGGGTAGTAGACTACAGATCCCATCATGAATTGCTGACATCTATTCCAGGCTGTTCTCATTCCCTGTATTCCACCGACTGCTGAAGAACAAGTCTGCACCCTCTTGCATGACTCATATTGTTCTCCCCATCTGCTGAGTCTCTACCATGAGTTTCTGGTTACATCCCCACTCATCCCCTGTGGCTTCATAGACACATAGCTCACCTTCTTAGTGCTCAATCTGAGCATGCCTGACCAGAAAGCTGAAACTCAATTACAGGTTGAATCTCTTGGCAATAAGCTACAGCCAGTAATTGGGAAGTGATTATGGAGGAAACTATTGAAAATATTTAACTATCATATATTGAAGAGTTTTACTTTGTATCACACACTTTTAACCTCTTTCCGCTGCACCCTATTTTTTTTTTGCCACTTTTGTTTTTTCCTTCTTGCTTTCTTTGTTTTCATTATGTTTTAGTACCATAAAACAATCCAAAAGTTTTTGATTTTTTACGTTTTCGCCACATGAGCTGAAGTGTACTTTATTGGTTCCAGTTTGGGTTAGATGCAAATTTTTTATCACTATTATTTCAATTTTAGGGGACGTAAAATGACCAAACCCCCCACAATTTTTGAGTTTCAATTTTTTTTCGTGGTGTTCAGTGTAAGGGATAAATGATGTTCTATTGGATCATACTTTTATAGATGATGGGATATTAATTATGTGTAACTTTTTATTATTTATTTTTATTTGCAAAATGACAAGGTGAGTAATTTGAACCTTTAATTTTTTTATACTTTATAACCTTTTATTTTTTCACAGTAATATCAAGTCCCCCTAGGATACTTGACCACTATGGGGCTCTGTCATTAGTACGCCATCTTGCATTGTATAAACAATGCAAAAGGATATTCAATGATAGTGGTTCTACTACTTTCTGCCTATGGGAATGGGAAATATGGCGGCAATGGAGACCTTCACAAGGCTTCCAGCAGCCATGTTAAACAATCTGCATCCTGCGATGTCACCATTGGAGTGCTGATCGGAGTGAGGAACAGTGCACATTTCTAATTCATTTAGATGCCATGGTGACTAAAGGGTTAAACATCAGGTAACAGAACTGGCTATATTCCCTGCTGTGTTTGTCAGCTGCAATTAGAAGCCAGAACCAACTGCCTAATTAGCATGATTGCTGAGCAATCCTGCTACATAGCCGCTTGCCTACACTATGACATACGTCAAATGTCTATAAGGGGTTAGCAGTAGTCAAGTTTTGCATGCCAGAATACACCTTTAAGGCTTAATCCATTTTGTACATCTTTTAGTGTCCATGAGCCTAATTAAAAAATAACTAGTATCCATACGTATAATATATTGATTAAAAGATAAAAACTCTAACAAAAATTAATATTATTCAAGACCTGGAGTAGATTTCTGTCATAACTGGCACAACTTTGCGGTGTAAATTTTAGTAAATGTGTTGGGCCTTGCAAGCTCATACCCATTCTTTGAAAAGCTCCACCCACTTTTTTTTTTTTTTTTTAAAGTGTAAGCTCAGTGTAAAACAGCTTATAATTTGTTCATTTTTGTTCAAATGCTGCTGCCGCAAAAAAATTGCAGCTTTTAATCCAGAATAATGGTGTAAATCACTTCAGAAATTTCCCTCTTTACAGTATGTGATAGTTACTAAAGGGGTGTGTGGTTTAGTTAGAGGTGAATGACTTGTTAACGATGTGCAGAAAATTAGACGCAGCCTTTAACAATTGCCCAGAGTTGTGGTGTAAAGTAAGTCAATGTAAAGTTGGTTTAAAAAAAGCTAGACAAGTTTTGACTTCCAGTTCCGGCGCCAATATGCGATGACGCGGCTATAGGAGCTCCAGACCACCGTGACCGCAAATCTGCTAAAATTACCTGCTGCACACATCTTCTGATCATCCAGATAGCCACCGGAGCTTGGCGTCTGCATCGGGGCAGTGTCGGATAGAGCGCAGAACAGTCTCAGAAGCCACAATGTGGGACACGGAAGAAGGCGGGCGGCGGTACTCAGCCGCAGCAAGTAAAGATGGACGGGTGCCGCAGGCAGTAGCGATGGTTAAAAGTTCTCTCTCTCCCCTAAAGTGCCCACCACAAGGTCCTGGGAGCTATCAGCGGCTGCCACCATCACCCAGTAGCCCCCCCTGACCACCCTCAATCTGACAGGTGCCATTATCCCTACCCTTCCCTTATCTACCATCTTAGGGAGCTGTTTCAACTTGTTACTGGGAGCTGGGGTGTATGGCCTCTTCTCAGTCAATACTGAGTAATTGAGCTACTGTACTGCTGAAGACTCTCTGCAAAACATCACTTTCTCTTTCATCATAACACTACCAGCTCCATCTCTCCAGGGTCAATCTGCCACTCCTGCTTTACTTACTTACCTAAAGTACTTTGAGACTTTATAACCTGGACAGCAATACCCAGCAATTTTCTACTACAATCTGGCACCATCTGCTGTTCTCTCTCTACTCGCTCTTCAGTTCAGAGACTTTTTTGATGCTAGTTGTCTGTTTCAGCAATTCCACGCTATTAGCTATTCTTCTATACTCGAGTCTGCACCAACCTAGTGTATAGAGCTCTTCACTGCTTATCTGAGGAATTATATATAAGCTGGACACTTGCACCAAAGATTTCTGCTAAAGTCTGCTAGAGCCACGATCTCACCATCTTCTGTTTTCAGTGTTAATTTGGATGGAACGTTATCTTCAGAAGATGGGAAAGTCCAAAACTGCTAAGCAGCTAACCAAATCTGGTAAAGCCCAACTGGCTGAAACGGGAGGACCTGATATTTTACCAACCAGCTCCGATTGGGATATGTTATCCGTTCAATCTGGCAGCCTCAAGCCACCCGCAAAAATTGATCTAGCGGATGCCGCAGTAATCCCGGATGATAATTACAAAAAAATAGAGACTGAAGTGGCGCGCCAAATAGTCCCTGACCTACAGGAGACCTTGGCGGCCACATGTTTGCGCACGTGAAAGGGGAAATACGGGTGCATGCAGATCGTCTGGAAGAGCTGGAATTTAAAGTTCAAACCTTAGAAATGGATGCTGATGCCCTTCGCTCACAACTGAGAGATGTTCTTTTAGAAAATAAAAAGATGGCAGAAAAAATTGATGACTTAGAGAATTGCTCTAGGCGTAATAATTTGAGAATACTTGATCTCCCAGAGTCAGGTTCATTAGGCTCTTGTTATCTTTAGCTGGTACTCTTGTGGCTATTTACAATATCTATTGCCCTAATGGAGATAAAAGATCTTCGTTGAAGATCTTGCGAGAAAAGTTTTAGCAGATGCCACCCCGCTAAAGGTAGTAGGAGAACATTTGAACAAAGTTCATGATTCCTTTGAAGACAAATCTTATTACACAGAGCATAAGAAAAACTGTTCTGGTTGGATTTTTAGATAACACACCTAAAAAATATTTGGAGGTCTCTCCACCCAGAAGGTAGGGAATACACCTTTTTTTCTTCTCCTCACCAGTCATGGTTGCGGATTGACTACTTTTTGATTTCCCCCGAACTGACAGCGAGGGCTAAAACAGCTTCTATAGAAGAGCTGATTATCTCGGATCATTCCCCGATTTCATTAGAAATTTATGACTTTACCCCGAGAGGAAGTGAATATGTATGGCGGTTCCCCTCATATCTTTATGATAATGAGGACTTTGGTAACCTTCTAAAATTGTGGTGGATTGAGTTTCAGAGAGACAATATATCTCACGCTGATACACCACAGTTATTTTGGGAGACAGCCAAGGTGGTTTTAAGAGGACGTATCATTTCTTTCATAGCCTCTAGAAAAAAACTGATAATGTCCAAGTTAGAGCAATTTACACTTAAACTTAGGACTTCCTATTCCTCTTTCAAGTCCTACCCATCTCGGCTGAATTGGGATTCCTGGAAAACAGCAAAAAAGGAGTACGAGCATTGGCTTCTGCAAAAGGAACTTTCTCGTAAATCTATCCCTGATGCTCGACTCTCTAGATTCGGAAATAAACCGGGTAAACTTCTGGCCCATCTGGCCAGAGGCCTGAGACCCAATATCATCATACATGCTGTTAGAAATCGTTATGGCGTTCCCAGACACGACGGTAGGGACATCACTCAGATATTCAGAGATTATTACGCGGAGCTGTACCGCCCTTTGGACTCCGATATGGGAGAGTCAGACAGATTACTGGACAAAGTATCCTTGCCAAAATTGTCTCAAGTAAAGAGAGACCTTTTAGAAGTGCCTATAACTGATGAAATCATAAACCTCACAGTGCGTAAATTAGCAAATCAAAAGGCGCCAGGACCAGATGGCTACACTTCTGAGTTCTTTAAGATACTCCTCCCCGAAATCTCACCAACCCTAGTTTCACTTTACAATTCCTTCCTGACTGGATCCAGTATTTTACCCTATATGAATGAAGCCCACATTCGGGTAATACCGAAACCAGGCAAGGACCCCCTAGATCCCTCGTCCTATCGTCCCATTTCCCTCATTAATGTTGATCTTAAAATTCTCTCAAAAATTATGGCCGATCGGCTAGCGACCCTTTTACCCAAATTAATTTCTAGTCCCCCAGTAGGTTTTGTCCACAATAGATCGGCCGTCACCAATGTTCGTAGGGTCCTGATGGTACTGGACGATATTAAGACCAATCTTCAAAACCACCAATCCCCAGCTATATTAACAATTGATGCGGAAAAGGCATTTGACAATGTCAACTGGGGTTGGCTGGGTAAGGTCCTGGACCGTATGGGCATTGGTGGCGCCTTTCAACAATTTATATCCTCCCTATATACTAACCCCACGGCAAGGATGGTCATACCAGGGTTTCTGTCTGACTTCTTCCCTTTATGGAGGGACACTAGGCAGGGGTGCCCTCTCTCACCCCTACTTTTTAATCTTGCCATTGAACCACTTTCGAGATACTTCCAGTCACTATCTGATTTAGAGGGGATTAGGATAGCTAATTTCCACTTAAAGCTCGCTCTTTTTGCGGATGATTTTACTTTTCTTCTGTGCTACCCCAGACAACGATGTTCCGCTAATCTTAGAAGTTTTAAGGACATTTGGTCAATGTTCTGGTTTTAAAGTAAACGTCCAAAAATCTGAAATCCTAGATATCTCACCCCAGGGAGGTCAAGTTCTCCACTGAAGTCTCTCAAGTAAATTCAAGTGGGTGTCTCTAGAAAATCCATTAAATATTTGGGCATTCATGTAGGGAGATCCCCAGAAACAGTATATTCTCTGAATTTTCTGCTGCTACTTAAGATTTGCGCGGAACTGACAAGATGGGTAGCCCTTCCGTTAGCTTTATTGGCCCGCTGTCACTTAATAAAAATGGAGAGCTTTGCTAGATTGCTATATACAGTAACTTGCAAACTATCTCCCTATACATACGTGTATAAATAAACTAAATTCGGCCTTTCTCAAATTTATATGGAGGAGTAAACGCCCCCGTATTGCCTTTAGGAAATTGATCCTTCCAAAGGACTCGGGTGGTCTGAACCTTCCTAATATTAGAGTTTACAATTTGGCTGCTATACTTTGTCATGCTGTAGACTGGATTAAAAACACTTCTCTCTTCTCCAACACAGCCATTGAGGCTGATTTGGTTTCCCCTTGTACACTAACTGCTCTTGTTCACACGCCATACAAGGCTCTCCCCCCTACAACCAAGCAGGGTTTAATACTTAGGGACACCATTAGTGCCTGGAAGGCAGCCCAGAAACTCTTTGGTCTCCCTTATCAAGCGAGTAAATTCTTGACTTGGAGGGGACACCCGGAATTTACTCCAGGTTTGGATAAGGGATATCTTTCACAGTGGAGGCAGTTGGGCCTAGACAATATTGTTCAGCTAATTAATGTTAGTGAGATCCGTTTTTTTTTCTTTTGCAGAATTACAGAACCTTTATGGTCTGGACCGGAAACACTTCTTTGCGTTCAGACATTAATGAGTTTTGTGAGAGCTAAAATTGGTTCTTTACTTGACCTTATCAAACCCACCCATTTTGACAGTTTAGTTGGACAAGTGAGTTCCTCACACTCCCTGTCTTTGCTTTATTCCGGCCTTCGCAAACCTAAAGATGAGGGCACTGCAGCCGCAGTTTTCCGGGCGTGGGAGCGTGATTTTCCTGGCATTGATATAGCAGAAGCGGTGCTGGAAGGGTGGAGTAAGGTCAGGAAGATGGTTATTGTTGAATCCTGGAAAGACGCATACTTCCGTGTGGCTTATGGATTTAATATCTCTCCACACCCCTCCTTACCATATCACTTAACGTTCTGTCCTAAGTGTTCGACTCCTTTGACCTGGCACATGGCCTATGGCTGTGCTCTGAGGTCAGGTGTTTCTGGTCTAGACTTATTCTTAAGCTAAACTCTAAACTAGTGACCTCTGTGTCTCTCGATCCCAAATTACTCCTAATTCCCAACTTGCTTACTAACACAAAGGCTTCCCAGTGCAACAAAATATTACATGTTATTATGCTTGCGGCCAAGCGGTGTCTGTTAGGCTCGTGGTTAGACTCCACGACTCCGTCTCTAACTACGGTAAATCAGACAGTTAGGCAGCATATGCTCTTGGAAAGACTAAGCGTTTTAGATAAAAAAAGAAACCCAGGCAGAAAAGTTTTTTAATGCTTGGCAAGCCTTTATTGAGGCCTTCCTCTCTGCTATGGAAATTATGTCTTTAATGTGGCCTTTCCTTGACACCACATGGTACTGGAAAAGCAGTTTAGCAGGGTCTCTAGGCAGGTTACAAATAGACATGGGTGATCCTTCCCGATGAATTGGACGAAAAATTAAAATCAAAATCAAGGGCTATAGTTTCATAGTTTGTAAGGCCGAAAAAAGACAAGACGTCCATTCAGTTCAGCTTGTTGTGCTAAGGTGTTGATCCAGAGGAAGGCAAAAAATACCAATGAGGTAGAAGCCAATTGTCCTCATTTTAGGGAAATATTCCTTCCCGACTCCAATCTGGAAATCGGGAAAATCCCTGGATCAATGACCCCACTCCAGAATCCTAGACACTTTAACTTGTTTTATTATTACGCTCCAGAAATGCATCCAAACCCTTTTTTGACCTCTGTTATTGAATTAACCATGACAAGTCCTTCTGGCAGAGAATTCCACAGTCTCACTGCTCTTACGGTAAAGAATCCCTTTCTATGTTTATGTAGAAACTTTCTTCCCTCTAGACGTAGAGGATGCCCCTTGTTATCGATACAGTCCTGGGCATAAATAGATCTTGAGAGAGATCTCTATATTGGCCTTTAATATATTTAAACATATTTATTATGTCCCCCCGAAGCCGTTGTTTCTCTAAACTAAATAACCCTAATCTTGCTAAGCTTTCTGGGTATTGTAGACCACCCAGTCCTTTTATTATTTTTGTTGCCCGCCTTTGTACCTGTTCAAGCTCTACAATGTCTTTCAGGTGAACTGGTGACCAAAACTGTACAGAATATTCCATGTATGGTCTAACCAGTGACTTGTATAATGGGAGAATGATGTTCTCATCATGTGCCTCTATGCCCCTTTTAATGCACCCCATGATCCTATTTGCCTTGGCAGCTGCTGTCTGACACTGGCTGCTGCAACTAACTTTACTGTCCACCAGGATTCCCAAGTCCTTCTCCATGTCACTTTTACCAAGCATTTTTCCATTTAACATGTTATCATGTTATGGATTTTTTCCCCATGTGCATAACCTTGCATTTATCTGTATTAAACCTCATCTGCCATTTCCCTGCCCAGGCCTCCAACCTATCCTAATCCCTTAGTAATAACACATTATCCTCTATTGTGTTGATTACTTTACAGAGCTTAGTATCGTCTGCAAAGATAGATATTCTACTGTGTAATCCCTGTGTAAGATCATTAATGAAAATGTTAAAGAGAATAGGGCCCAATACTGACCCTTGTGGTACCCCACTAGTAACAGCGATCCAGTCTGTTTATGTACCGATAATTACTACCCTTTGTTTTCTATCAGTGAGCCAGTTTATTACCAACTTGAACACATTTTCCCCCAATCCAAGCATTCTCATTTTATTTATCAACCTTTTATTTGGCACCGTATCAAATGCTTTAGAAAAATCTAGATATATGACAACCAGTGCCTCTCCCCGATCCAGTCTAGCACTGACTTCCTCATAGAAGCTGATGAGATTAGTCTGACAGGACCGATCCTTCATAATCTCATGCTGGAACGGTGTTATACATTTATTTGGTTAATTTTCATGTATTCTACAAGTTTCATCTGTGCTCCAGGTCAAACATATACCTTTATGCTTTAAACCAATTTCTATTGTTGGGGTTGTTTATATTATGTTTTAATCTGTTGTGCTAATTAATTCTTATGTCTGCTCACAATGTTGTATGACGCTCTCTCCAAATGGAGCTTGTCTATATCTTCTCCTTTTTGCCATCGTTTTGCAGATTTTTGTTTTGTTATCAGCTCTATTGGGCTTTATATGTATTTAGGTTCTGTATATTTAAAAACTTAATAAAATCTATTGGTATAAAAAAAAATCTAGACAAGTTTTAAGATGCCCCAAAATGACAATCAGCATGAGCCTCTGATAAATCTGCCGCATTTTTAGACTGCCTGACTTTTACAGAGAAATAGTAGATGTGGGATGCTGTTTATTTGACCCCTATTTGTGCTTATTATCCTGGTAAGAATGCAGCTAAATGAGTCTGGATTTTACCATTTTTTATTTTTCATCCTGAATGCAAATCTGGCTGTAAATGCCCCACTGGTTCTGCCGGTAAAATGCTCATTTACTGGCGTTTATCACAACTCTTGAAGATAATCATAGCCTTGTTAAAGACACTTTGGCTTTAAAGCAGCCCATGACCCTTTATGTTCCTCTTGTGTTAATGTATGCATTCAGTAATTTACTGCTGATTAAACAGAAGCCTGTGCATTAAGGCACAGACCTGGAGGATAGCAGCAGTCATATTGACTTGCTTCTTGACTGAAAATATTCATGCAGAGGCATAACTTTAAACTCCTGGGACTTAATGCAAAATCTTTGACAGGGCCCCCACCTACCATGTGCCATATAAACTAGACTCTTCTAATGTGGCAGAGGGATCTTTAGGTCTCTCATGTGACAGAAATGTAGCTAGAGCTTTTGCTGCCCAGGGCTCTCGTCGAGTTTGCCAAGTACCCCCTATCCCGTCACTTTATATGTTTTGTGGCACCTACAGTGTTTTACCTTTCAGACTGGCTGGTGTGGCAGACATGCTGTTACTGTGGAACTGCAAGTATCTGCATACCACACTAGATATGCTTTTGGTCTTGCAAAATATCCCATCCCTCCTACACCCATCAACCTCATGTAACACAATGTATACACATTACAGGCACACTTTATACACATAACATATAAAGTGTGCCTCATCCTGCAATGTGTATACATTATGAATACACATTTACATTACAGGAACACTATATATAGATGTATATCTATATATATTATATATATATATATATATATATATATATATATATAAATATATATATATATATAAATATATATATAGATAGATGGTTGATGGTTGATGGTTTTTGCCACTGCACTTGGGGACACTTTCAAAGTTTCCCCAATTTTTCGGACTGACTGACCTTCATTTCTTAAAGTAATGACGGCCACTCGTTTTTCTTTACATCAGCTGTTTATCCACCTGACCTCTGAACAACACAACTGATGGTCCCAACCCCATTTATAAGGCAAGAAATCCCACTTATTAAACCTGACAGGGCACACCTGTGAAGTGAAAACCGTTTCAGGTGACTACGTCTTGAAGCTCATCAAGAGAATTGCAAGAGTGTGCAAAGCAGTAATCAAAGCAAAAGGTGGCTACTTTGAAGAACCTAGAATATAAGACATATTTTCAGTTGTTTCACACTTTTTTGGTAAGTATATAATTCCACATGTGTTAATTCATAGTTTTGATGCCTTCAGTGTGAATCTACAATTTTTATAGTCATGAAAATACAGAAAACTGTTGGAATGAGGTGTGTCCAAACTTTTGGTCTATACTGTATACATATACATATGTGTGTGTTTTGTTTTAAATTGAATTATTTTTTTACATAGCCACAAAATTGCAAGTGCAAAATTACCCCCTTCTCCCCCAAACAAAGAAAAAGAAAACAGAATCAAGACAATATCTTCTGTATCCAAATGTCATGGAATGATTCCATATATGTGTAAAACAGTATTATTGATAGACATTATCAATAGCACCTCATATGGTAGCCATGTAATATGCCCCCTGGTAGCCAGGTAGTTATATGCCCCCTGTAGCAAGGTAGTTTCCCCACGTAGCCAGTGTAAGCGTTCACTCGTGTTCGGCCGCTATTTTGGCCCGGCCTGGGGGACACTCGCACTCTGGGATCGCAGCCTTGGTAAACGGAACAGCAGGTCGACACAGGTTTCTCATTAAATCTGGTCTCCGCCAGCTTTATTCTTCAACACAGCAAAACAAATACAGCATCCAAAATAAATCCTAGGCCGTCCAGCCACTAGCTAAACGTACAGAGAGTCCCTCTCTAGCAGTGGTCTGGGTCTACTACCCAGCCCCACAAACATGTACTCACACTGTACAATATAGCCCTTGGGTCTGGCTTCTCTCAAGCCTGGGGGAAAAGCACCTAGGATACTCTCCAAGGCAGGGCCTGCACACATCCTCCACTGACTGAGCCACACTCCCCCTTGGTACACTGAAGACCAGGCTATTTAACAGGCCTCTCAGTTGGACCAGCAGCTGAGCAACTCTCATAATTACCACCTGAGTAATTAACTCCTGGTTACCCTTTCCAAACTGCTGACCTTCCTCACTGACAGCCAGCAACTTGGTAACCCATACCTTGGAACTCAGCTGCTGCAGAACATCTAGTGGCGGAGAAATGCAATCTTCTACGGTCGCATCGCCACACCAGGTAGTTGCCCCTGTAGCCATGTGATACCCACTGTGGCCAGATAGATGCCCCCTGTAACCAGATATTAGCCCACTGTAGCCATGTAATATCCTCTGTAGCCAGATAGTAGCCCCTGTAGCCTGATAGTAACCCACTGTAGCCATGTAATACCCCCTGTAGCCAGGTAGTTGCTCCTGTAGCCATGTAATACCCCCCCTGTAGCCAGGTAGTTGCCCCTGTAGCCATTTAACAACCCCATAGCCAGGTAGTTGCCCCTGTAGCCATGTTACACCTCCCATAGCCAGGTGGTTGCCCCTATAGCAATGTAATACCCCATAGCCATGTAGTTGTCCCTGAAGCCATGTAATACTCCCACTGTAGCCAGATAATTGCCCCTGTAGCCATGTAGTACCCCCCTTGTAGCCAGATAGTAGTCTACTGTAGCCATATAGTACCCCCTTGTAGCCAAATAGTTGCCCCTGTAGCCATGTAGTACCCCTCCTTATAGCCAAATAGTTGCCCTTGTAGCCATGTAATATATCCCGCTCTCCCCATAGCCAGATAGTTGCCCCCTGTAGCCACATAGTTGCCCCCTGTAGCCACACAGCTGCCCACATTTGCCCCAGTACCAAATGCAACAAAGGTACTAGGAAGACAACCAAGATGGCTACACTTCTCTTTGTCAAAACTTTTCAAAATGACCACTGCAATAAAACAGAAAAATGGCAATATGTCTGTAAGGAAATAAAGTATAATGATTGATGAGCTGTAAGAGATGGTGCACAGCAGGGCGTACAACGTATAACTGATAATGAACAGAGATTGGAAGTCTAATAAAGAGTTGTTTTACCAGAATGGACATTGATCGAAAACCTGCTTGTAAACATCTGACAAAGAACTGAGATGGACAAATTACTTCTTTGAATTTCAGAGACATCACAGTTTACTGTAAATAGGAATTTAATAAAAGCCACAACTATCCAGAGTTTAGCAAACAGTTTTTAAATGGGTTTTCTTACTTTAGGAAACTGATTGCAAAATACCCCAAAGTATCCTTAGTTTATAAAGGGGCACCTCTTCATTCAGGGCCTCTATCAGTTGGCCAGAGCATAGAGAATCTACTAAGAAGATCTCTAACTTAAGAGAACTTAACCACTTTTCATTTTTTCGTTTCTGTTTTTTTTACTCCCGCCTTCCAGGAATCGTAACTGTTTTATTTTTTTGTCAATATAGCTATAGTAGGGCTTGTTTTTTGCGGGATGGGTTGGACACTGTAATTATGCAATTTAAGGCCCCATATAATATATTGGGGAGCCAATAAAAAAATAAGTTGTGGAGCAGGGTAAAAAACACAATTACTGAAGTTTTTTTTTTGGAGGGGCTGTTTTATGGAGATCATATAGCAAAACAAATGAGAGGTTATCTTTATTCTGCAGGTTGATATGACTCTAGTGATACCAAATTTATGCATTTTTTGTTATGTTTTACCACTTTTAAAAAATAAAAAACTTTAAAAAAAAACTTGATAACAATAACTATAATTATCCCTCTGGTATAGCTGTGTGATGTACCCTTTTTTGTGGCCCAAGTTCTAGATTTTATTGGTACATTTTAGCATTTATGCAACCTTTCAATCACTTTTTGTTTAATTTTTTGTTCTACGGCCTTTACTATACAGAATAAATAACTTGATATTGTACTAGATTGGACTTTTATTTTTTAATTATTTTTTTTATAATAAATGGGAATAAGTTTTTAAAAAAATCTGTATTTTTTATACTTTATAAACATTTTTGAGATTTTTTTTACAGTAATTTTATTACCTCTAGAGGACTTGAACATGCGATTGCTTGATGGCTTGTACTGATGTACTACAGTATACAGTAATTACATCGATCTCCTGTTAAACTCTGTCCATGACAGGGTGTAATAGGAGTACAAATATGATAGCCATAGAGTCCTTCATTACGCCCTGACTGCTATGCCAACCGAATGGCATCCTACGAGACTGCAACGGATTGTGGCGCTCTTGTCAAATAATTTATACAATGTGGCCGCGTTTACTGCAGTGTCTAAATGGTTAAATAGCTGGGGTTGGAGCTGTCTTTGATTCGACCTCTAGCTGCAGCTCCCAGACATAAATAAGGCTATGTTCACACGGCTTAATTGCGGGACGTATTTCGACCTGCAATTACGCCGTGTGTACGGGGGCGGGTATACACCGTGAATAAGTAGCATGTCAATTCTCTCCCCGCTCGTCGTATTGTGCGAGCAGGGAGAGGAGACGTAATCCATAGTTCTCAATGAGAACTGTGGATTACCGTAACGACTGGGATGTACTTGAGCCTGTAATTCGCGCAGTACGGCACAAATTACGGGCTGAAATACGTCCCAGAATAAGCCGTGTGAACATAGCCTAACAGTCACCACCCACTGTGTTTGGAGCAGGCTCAGTGAGCGAACCTGCTCCATACTCCCTTAGCACTGCCAGGATGTTCCAGCACATCCTAGTGTATTAAGGGGTGTAATTGAAACTGTCAGGGGGTTTATGCTGTCCTATCTGAGAACAGGATGTGAAAGAGGAAGAGAAGCTGAACTCTGTAATACAGAAGATTTCTAAATAAAAAGCAGATAAAATAATAAAAGAGAAAGTAAAAGTATTTCTAACCCTGCCCCCACACACATAGATTGATAGTTTGTTCTGTACACACACTTCGATAGGAAAAGCTATCAAGCAGTATTTGTTGTTGGGGTTAGCAGTACTTCCACTGACTCTTAAGGAGTCTTATCAACATTTCCTCTGCTTTTTACTCCAAATCATATAAACCTATATATCACAAAGCTCCCTCTATCACATCCTGCTTTCAGACACTGAAAGAGAGGGGGGGTATGAAAGTGTGCCAGAGTTTCACTGTTAGCAAACATGTCATATTGTCCTCCAATCATATAGCACAATTAGCTTATTACTATTTGGCTCTCATCTTGATCCACTGATACGGAAAGTGTTAACACAAGACACTTATACTGCTCAGTATAAGGCCATGTTCACACGGCTTAAAATGGGCCGTATTTCGGTCCGTAATTACGCGCCGAAGTGCGCCAATTACGGGCTGAAAACGGCCCATTCATTACGGTAATTCACAGTTCTCATAGAGAACTATGGATTACGTCTCCTCTCCCCGCCCGGCGAAGCCGCCGGGCGGGGAGATAATTGACATGTCACTTTCTAGCGGCGTATACGCGCCGCTAGCAGTGATTGTCTATGGGGTGGCGAAGTGCCGGCCCCCCGCTCACTCCCCCGCTCCCGCCCCCGTCCACACGGCGTAATTGCGGGGCGGAATTACGCCCCGCAGTTAAGCCGTGTGAACATAGCCTAATAACCCAGCTCCTCTCATTCTGTACAAAAAGTAAACTAATCAGATTACAGCTTTATGCAGTTTCCCCCATTATTCCTGGACAGGGACTGTCAGTCATTTGATAGGCTGTCATATATCTTTACATAATAACAATGAGTTCAAATCACAAGCGATGTCTGCGTGCGGCGCATTAACAAAGATGGGTTCTAACATTGAAATTTACATTACAGTGAGTCAGGATTGTGCAATAAATTTTATATAGATCATACTTTTGTACAGATATGTGATACAGTGTTAAAAATTAAGGAGGAAATAGCAAGGATATACCTGGAAAAGGTATTCTCCGAGCTGGATATGGGAGAAGATTGGGACTAGAGCGCTGGAAAGATTAGCAAAGAGTGCTAAAAAAAAATATTTTGAGGTTATTTTATTCAATACATGTGACACGTTTCGCGGAGCACAGTCCACTTCATCAGACATGTAACAAAGTATCTCGTACTGCGGCTTAAATATCAAAACGAGGCTACAATTGTAAACACAGCAATTTCATTCATAAAATTTTTTGGGTGATATATATATATATATATATATATATATATATATATGCTATAGTAAAAATAATGATGTTTAACAATAAAATATTACTGAGATAAAACTCTTTTTGTATATGGTTAAGAATGATGATAAAAAATGAAAGATGAAAAATAAAAAATATAATAATTTTTTTTTTTTTTATAAAATAACTTTATTATATAAAAATAAGAATAACCTTAAAAATGTATATGTAGCTTGTAAAAATGTTAATAAACCCTGAGGGAAGAAAATTTAAATAATGGCATCTTGTACCTCATTCAACCCATGAGGTCTTAAAGTGCTAAGTTTATAGATCCAGTACACTTCTCTTAGACTTAGACACTTCCCTGTGGAAACGCGATTCGTAAGTGTTGCAAATAGATCACCACCAGCGATCACTTTGTGTCCACAGCAACGGGTGAATCTTTTAAAATAAAAGAGCACCTAACCTGCGCCAGCGATCATGTAATATACCTTATTACATGTAACTGCAACATACAATACGTAGGCAAAACCTCTACAAAGCTGTCGAGAAGATTGGTGAATCATAGGTACGATGTCCAACATGGCAGACTCCTTTATAGTCCTTTATATTCCGGGCCTGGAGGGGATGGAGAAGTTCAGAGTCTAAGATGTTTGTATGGTTAATTCTGCAGGGATGAGGCTGGGAGAAGTCATCATGGCGATCTGGAAGGAATGGAGAAAGGGAACGATTCCCAACAGAGAAGACGTCACCTGTGAGTCACTAAATTTGATTTACTGTAATCACTAATATGTCTGCAGCGCCTGTGTACAACTGCTATATACCCCCCATATGGTCACTGTATTTCAGGAATATTGGTAGTAGTGTAATGGTTTATATTCAGGATCAGTATGGCTGTATTATTCAGTCACTATGTGGTGGTGATATGTGGTCATGGTGTTGTGATATTATTCAGTCACTATGTGGTGGTGATTTGTGGTCTAGGTGTGATGGTATTATTCAGTCACTATGTGATGGTGATATGGGGTCATGATGTGATTATTTGATCTTTGTATTGTGGTATTGATAATATTAGTCTCTGATTGGACAGTGACAGTACAGGGATATTTGCTCCTTGTACAGCAGTATTATGTGGTCACTGTACAACTATTATATAGCGGTATCCTCCATAGAACATTTTCTTAAAGCTATTTGTATTTATTTCTGTATATACTGTACATCACTTTATATAAATACATTTTTTAAGGACCCTAGTGGCGCCGCTGTTGTGTTGGCTCTGGTCTGCTGGAGGTGCGGGCATGATTTTGTTTGGTGGGGTGTGGTTAGAGGCATGTCCTGGTGTTACTACTACTGAATAAAGATCAGTATGGAAAGACCAATATTACCCCTATACAGTGACCATAAAGTGGTAGATACCAGTGTAAACAGACTCTGTATACTGTATATTACCATCATAGAGTAAGCAAGTAGTGGTAGATACCAATACACACGGGCTCTGCAGACTGTATATAACCTCCATACAGTGACCATATAGTGGTAGCAACCAGTGTACACAGGCTCTGCAGACTGTATGTTCGCCATGCAGTGACCATATAGTGGAAGATATCAGTGTACATATGTTCTGCAGACTGTATAATACCTGCAAACAGTGACCATATAGTGGTAGATACCAGTGTACATATGCTCTGCAGACTGTATATTAACCCCTTAGCTAGACTATACTAGATTACCCAGGCTCTGCATACCATATATTACCACCATACAGTGACCATATAGTGGTAGATACCAGTGCACACGGGCTTTGCAGATTGTATATCACTTCCATACAGTGCCCATATAGTGTTAGATACCTGTGTACACAGGCTCAACAGACCATGTATTACCTCCATACTTAGACTATATAGCGGTAGATACCATTGTATATAGGCTCTGCAGATTGTATATTATCCCCATACAATGACCATATAGTGGTAGATGCCATTTGTACACAAGTTCTGCAGACATATAAGTGATTACTCACAGGTAACTTCTTCTCTGATGAGTCGTTCACATTCCCCTTTTTTTTTGCATCCTGTACAGCCCGCCATGATGACTTCTCCTGGCCACCACATGTCCCAGCAAATTTGGACACAAATATCTTAGAATTCTCACATTTCCAACACCTCCCTCACTTTCCTACACCTATGTACATACCTTAAAGGCACAGTCTTCAAGGTGGGTGGGGAGAAACCCGAGTACTAATCCCCTGGAGATTGTGCTACAGGTTTGGCCTGTACCCCTCAGAATCATGTTACCAGGTAGGTAGGTAGAGGCTAGTGATGAGCGATTGTATCAACTATCGTTATCGAGTCGATAGTCGATATCGACAGTTATCATGACGATAGTCGATAGTTGATAACAGTTGATAAAGTCTATGGGAGAAGAACAACACCTTCATTCTTACACCCAAACAGGGGTGGAGAAGCTGGAATTAACATCCACAACAGGAAACTGGATACGAGCTACGTCTTAGGCAAGACAATTAGGCAACAAGAGTCACAGAAAAAAAGTCACAGACTATTCACTATCCCTGTCCTGTACCACAGCATGACCCTTAAACCTGCATGACCCACAAATTAAAAAGTGCCAGAAGGCAGTATGATTTGAACCATCATTTTAGTTATGCTGGTCATTGACTATCCCTGTCCTGGAACGCAGCATGACCCTTAAACCTGTCTGTCCCACAGATTAAAAAGTGACGGTAAAAGGAGTCTTTGAACCACCATTTTAGTTGAACAGGACATTGATTATGCCTGTCCTGGACCGCAGCATGACCTTTAAACCTGTCTGACCCACAGATTAAAAAGTGCCTGAAAAAGGAGTCTTTGAACCACCATTTTAGTTGAACTGGACATTGACTATACCTGTCCTGGACCACAGCAAAACCCACTTGACCCACAGATTAAAAAGTGCTGGAAAAAGGAGTCTGTAAATGTTATATGGATTAAGATGGCAGCCTTCACACCACTGACTACAGGCGTAATTTACACGGAAATATGTATAACACAATATGCGTACAACTGAGCTCTTTGCGCCAAACAGACGCACGGACTGCAATAAGAGTATTTAAAAGTTATAGGGATAAGTTATGCCGGTTTTTGGGAACACTGACACACAGTGATTGCAATAGAACTGAAAACACAGGGACAATTTCAACTACTATCAGAGGTCTGCTGGCCAAAAAAGTGGAAAAGTGGTAGAAAACAATGCTTTTTCAATTGAAGATCACAGAACACACTGAGCTGCACTATCTCTTCCTTTCAAATCCCTCTCCTCCTCCGCCCCCCCCCCCCCCACCGCAGGGATTGCAATAGAACTGAAAACAGAGGGACAATTTCAACTGCTATCAGAGGTCTGCTGGTCAAAAAAGTGGTAGAAAACAATTCTTTTTCAATTAAAGATCACAGAATATCTTCCTTTCAAATGCCACTCCTCCAAATCCCTAACCCCCTCCCCCCCCCCCTCGCAGCTGGACACACCAGTAGTAGAGATGGGCGAATTTCTCAAAATTTCTCAAAAGTCGGGACGAATCACGTTAAAAAAGCAGCTATTTCCAGGCTGCACAGAGCCTGCAGGGTGCTGTAGAACGTTGTGCCATGCTTAAGTATGCAGAGGGAGCTTGGTTTGGTCTTCACACAATGTTGTGTTTTAGTATGACACGCACATGACTGCCGCCGCTCTTAGAATCGGGTTCAATAAAATTCCTGGGAATTAAGAGGGGGAAAACTGACCAAAAAAAATCAAGCGGGGAATTTTAGCCGATAAATCATGGGAGCGACAGGTGGAAAAAAACAAGCGAGGGCTCAGGTGGCAACATCGTGACAGATGTGGGGTTCGGGGCAGCCACAGCAGATGAGGTCAGACATTGGGACAAAACTTTTGGAGGTGGGAAAAATGGAGTAGGGCCCCGAGGGCAAAGAACGTGGTAGGTTTCGGAAAAAGCCACAACAGCAGCATGAGGTCAACAGTGGCACAATGACATTCTGGAAAGGTTGGGAACAAAGGGGAAACCACAGAGTGTGACAATGCACAGTGTGGAGGGCACGGCAGCAGCAGGGTTAGAGAGTGACAATACAATTCTGGGGGTGGGAAAAATAGTAGGCCAAAGAGTGGCCCCAAAGACGAGGTGATGTGCGGTAGCACAGCATGAGGTCGACATGGCACAAGACTTCGGAGGTGGGAAAAAAAAGGAGTAGGCCACAGGGGTGGCACAATGGGACACAGTGTGTGGTTACGGGGGCAGCCACAGCAGAGCATGAGGTCAGACAGTGGCACAATGACATTCGTGGGGGGAAAAAAACAGGAGTAGCCACAGAGTGGCCCCAATGACATGTGTGTAGGTTATGGGAGCAGCCACAGCAGCAGCATGAGGTCAGACAGTGGAACAATGACATTTTGGAGGTGACAAAAATAGGAGGAGGCCAAAGAGTGGCACAATGACACCCGTGTGGAGGTCACGGCGGCAGCAGCATGAGGTCAGAGAGTGGCACAATGACATTCTGGAGGTGGAAAAAATAGGAGTAGGCCACAGAGTGGCACAATGACAGAGAGTGGATGTGACGGTGGCAGCAGCATGAGGTCAGACAGTGGCACAATGACATTCTGGAAATGGGAAAAACAGGAGTAGGCCCCAGAGTGGCACAATGACAGAGAGTGGATGTGACGGTGACAGCAGCATGAGGTCAGACAGTGGCACAATGACATTCTGGAGGTGGCAAAAACAGGAGTAGGCCACAGAGTGGAACAATGACAAAGTGTCTAAGTCACGGCAGCAGCCACAGCAGCAGCATGAGGTCAGACAGTGGCACAATGATATTCTGGAGGTGGCAAAAACAGGTGTAGTCCACAGAGTGGCACAATGACAGAGAGTGGATGTGACGGTGACAGCAGCATGAGGTCAGACAGTGGCACAATGACATTCTGGAGGTGGCAAAAACAGGAGTAGGCCCCAGAGTGGCACAATGACAGAGAGTGGAGGTGACGGCGGCAGCAACATGAGGTCAGACAGTGGCACAATGACATTCTGGAGGTGGCAAAAACAGGAGTAGGCCACAGAGTGGCACAATGACACAGTGTGTAGGTTACGGCAGCAGCCACAGCAGCAGCATGAGGTCAGACAGTGGCACAATGACATTCTGGAGGTGGAAAAAACAGGAGTAGGCCACAGAGTGGCACAATGACATAGTGTGTAGGTTACGGCAGCAGCCACAGCAGCAGCATGAGGTCAGTCAGTGGCACAATGACATTCTGGAGGTGACAAAAAAAGGAGTAGTCCACAGAGTGGCACAATCACACAGTGTCGATGTCACGGCCGCAGCAGCACGAGTTCAGATAGTGGCACAATAACATTCTGGAGGTGGAAAAACAGGAGTAGGCCACAGAGTGGCACAATGACAGAGAGTGGATGTGACGGTGGCAGCGGCATGAGATCAGACAGCGGCACAATGACATTCTGGAAATGGCAAAAACAGGAGTAGGCCCCAGAGGGACAATGACAGGAGTGAAGTTTCGGGGAGCGCAGCATGGGTCAGACTGTCCAATGAATTCTGGAAGTGGCAAAAAACGGGTGGTCACAGGTGGCCAATGACAGGAGTGGAGGTGACGGCGGCAGCAAAGAGGTAGACAGTGGCACAATGCATTTGGAGGTGGCAAAAAAAAAGGAGTAGGCCCAAAAAGTGGCACAATGACAGAGAATGGATTGACGGTGGCAGCAGCTGAGGTCAGACAGTGGCACAAAGGGCATTTGGAGGTGGGGAAAAAAAAAGTAGTAGGCCCCCGAGTGGCACAATGAAGAGAGTGGAAAATGACGGTAGCAGCAGCATGAGTCAGACAGTGACAAATGCACCGGAAGTGCAAAAACAGGGGTAGGCCCAAGTGGCACAAAAACAGGAGTGGAGGTGACGGCGGCAGCAACATGAGGTCGACAGGCACAAGACATTTGGGGTGGGAAAAACAGGAGTAGGGCCCAGGTGGCACAATGACACAGTGTGTAGGGTTAGGCAGCGCCAAGCAGCGCGAGGTCAGACAGTGGCCAAGGAATTTGGAGGTGGAAAAAAAAAAAGGAGTAGGCCACGAGTGGGACAAATGACACAGTGTGGAGGTCCGGCAGCGCAGTGAGGTCAGACCGTGGGCCAAAGACATTCTGGAGGTGGCAAAAAACAAAAGGAGAGCCGCCCGAAGGGGGCAAATGGGCAGAGAGTGGAAAGGGACGGGGGGGCAGCAGCATGGGTCAGACAGTGGAAAAATGAAATTCTGGAAATGGCAAAAAACAGGAGTAGGCCCCAGGGTGGCACAATGACAGAGAGTGGGGGTGACGGCGGCAGCAACATGAGGTCAGACAGTGGCACAGACATTCTGGAGGTGGCAAAAACAGGAGTAGGCCACGAGTGGCACAATGACACAGTGTGTAGGTTACGGCAGCAGCCACAGCAGCAGCATGAGGTCGGGACAGTGGCAAAATTTGACATTCTGGAGGTGGCAAAAACAGGAGTAGGCCACAGAGTGGCACAATGACATAGTGTGTAGGTTACGGCAGCAGCCACAGCAGCAGCATGAGGTCAGACAGTGGCACAATGACAGAGAGTGGAGGTGACGGCGGCAGGAGCAACAGCATGAGGTCAGAGAGTGGCACAATGACACAGTGTGGATGTCATGGCACCAGCAACAACAGCAGCAGCATGAGGTTATAAAGTGGCACAATGACAGAGTGTGGAGGAGATGGCAATACCTGTTCCTGGTAAAGATGGTTGGTGGCAGATGGAGATGGCAGATGTCAGCAGATATGTGGCATCAGGCGAGTGGCATCATCAGAATAGTGGCTGAGGCAGGTATTTTGAACCCAGACTCATTTCTCACAGTTTGGGTGAGGCGTCATGGCTGATGTAGACTGACGCCTAAGGCATTGGTGTTTGGAAATCCGGGGCCGATCCACGCCTGATTCATCTTGACAAAGGTCAGTCGTTCAAACATTTCCCGTGGACAAGCGGGGTTCTCCTTGGGGTAACGATGGCCCGCCTGCTCTGATGCCACACTACTGGCGGGCAGGACAGCTTCTCCACTGCAAACTCGGCAAGTTGCGGCCACACATCCAGTTTGGCTGCCCAGTAGTCCAGCGGTTCTTCTAACGGGGTGGAAAGAGTGCTGTCCAAGTAGGCCACCACCTCTTGGTTCAGGTTCTGCTCCAGGTCCTTCTGCTGCTGCTGGCGACTGCCCTCCTCACTAGGCGGGTGAAGGAAGCTGCTCATCAGTGATTCCAGACTTAGGTTGCTGCTGATGGAGCTGGTACTCCCTCTACCCCCCCACCTCCCCCCCAGCAGCCGCAGCAGTAGTACGTGAGCGCTGAAGAATCCCCCGGTCAAACCTGTCAGAGGAGGGACTATACCGCACATAGGCAGTGGCCAACTAACTACGGAGGATTTCCTTATAGTATTTGAGTTTGCCCTCCCTTTTCAATAGCGGGGGAAAAAGGCTTCCATTTTGGACCGGTAGCGAGGGTCCAATAGGGTGGGGAGCCAGAAGTCATCCCTCTCCCAGATGTGACTCTTGGGCTGTCACTAGCCAGGAAAAATCAGCATGCTGCGGGCCATCTGCACAAGTGACTCCGAGGGGCTCCCTGCCTCCATCTCCACCTTTTTACTGCTTGCGGGTCATCTGCCTCGTCTTCCTCTCTCCATTACCTCCTCCAGCTGCTCCTGCTCCTCCTCTCTTGTCACCTGGGTAAAAAAATTCCCACTCATTTCACCAGACAATGCTTCTGCCCCAATGTCCTCCTCCCCTCTCCCTCCATTTCAGTCCCCACCCGACTCATGTGGCCGCGAGATGTAGTCGCCACATCTCCAGTTCCCTGCCCAGACAGATTTTTCAGCATCTGTTCCAGGACATGAAGCAGTGGAATGACGCTATTCATCCTGTAGTCCTGGCGACTGACAAATAACGTGGCCTCCTCGAATAGCCTCAACAAACGGCAGGTGTCACGCATGAGCTGCCACTGGCTGACATCAAAGTTACACAGGGGAGTACTCCTGTCCGCTTGGATCATCAAAAAATCGTTAATGGCTTTCTTGTTCATTACAGTCGGTCCAACATGTGCAGTGGAATTCCAACGGGTGGAAACATCGCATATCAGAGTGTGTTTGGGGGGGCCGTTCTGCCCCTGCAACTCGAGGAGGGTTTCCTGGGTTTGTAGAATGGATGAAGTTCATGCACAGTTTCTTGGCCATTTTTCAGAATCTTCTGAAGATTGGTAGAAGACTTCAGGAACCTTTTCACAACCAGATTGAACACATGCGCTATGCAGGGCACATGGACCATCCCTTCTCGGTGCAGTGCGGTAACCATGTTACTCCCATTGTCCGTCACCATGGTTCCGATTTGCAGTTGGCACGGAGAAAGCCACAATCGATTTCTTGCTGCATGACGCGGAGCAGTTCCTCCCCTGTGTGACTTCGTTCGCCGAGGCAAGCCAGGTGTAGAACTGCGTGACACCGCTGTGCCTACACATGTGGTTTGATGGAGCAGTACTTGTGGAGGCTAAGATGGTGGTGGGGGGTGTAGGAAGAGGAGGCTGACATTGGCGCAGGAGCCGCAGTTTGACAACGTGGAGGAGAAAGCGGCGTCTCCTGTCCAAGTTGTTGGTGTGCCTGGGCAGGGAGCACATTCACCCAGTGGGCCGTAAAGGACATGTAATGGCCCTGACCGTAGTTACAGCTCCAGACTTCCGCGGTGCCGTGCACCTTGGAACAAAAACCCATAAGCTCAAGGACTGGCCCACCTTTCTGTTCTACATATTTGTGAAGTTCTGGTATGTCTTTTCGGAAAAAAAATTACGGCTTGGAACTCTCCATCTTTGGGTCGGCACAAGCCCTTTTGTTCTCTGAACGGTGCAGAGTCCACCATTTGGAAAGGGGGGGACTGCAGTACCAACAACTTGGACAGGAGCACGGTCAGCTTCTGTACCTTAGGATGGTTGGATGCATACTGTTGTCTCTTTGCAATCGCCTCACTGATCGACTGCTGGCGCCATGAGCAGCGAGGAACAGGAGCATCTGGACCGGGAGATGATGTCCAAAGAGAAAACAGCTCCCTTCAGCAGAGTGGTAGAGCCTGACTGGCTGCAATTGGCCATGCATGCCACTGGGACGCTGTGTTGCTGAGTTTGCTGCGGCGGCAGATGGACACCACCAGTCTGAGCCACGTTTCTCCCCATGCCTACCAGGATGGTGACGGCTGCATGTGTTGACACAGGAAGTGGTGCCAACATTAGCTCCCTTTTCACACTTCACTTCCTGCCCACAGATTCTACATATACCCATATTCGGCTCCTCCGGTGTCTTAGCAAAGAACTGACACACCGCCGAGTATCGGATTTTACGGCCAACGCTCCGCACTGAGTGACTACTACCGACCGAGCTGCGGCTTGACGTCGCTGATACCCCCTGTGCCACTACATTCTTGGACGCTGCGAGCAGGTTTTATACGCTTACCCCTTAGGCCTCTTGGCTCCCGACCTCACACTTCTGCTACCCTTCTGACTCACACGGCCCAAACAACCCACATGCGCTGCCTGAACGCGTAAGCTTGACACCCTCTTCTCCAGACGATGATGAAGCCCTTGCCTCACCCCGCTACCATGTGCGGTCGGGTCTACATCACATCTATTAGTGTTTTCATCGTCACTGTGCTGACCTCATAGTGTTGATAGGCGATTTTTATCGGACAAGTTTGAAATCAGCAAGGTTTTATGGTGATTGCGAAATTTCCAGATCATGACGATAATTAAGGTTAAAATCTGTGCATTAATCTATTAAGATCGCGGCCTCTTTTTCGCGCTTCCTGTAATTTGGCGCCACAAATGAGATTAACATGAAATAGATCAGATGTGAGATGTAGTGTGCGACGTCATGACTGGGATGTGTATGGTTCTATTCGGCTGTGAAAAATACACAATGACCATCGTTTAACATAGAACACCGCGATTCCTGTATCAGAGCCTAGTGTCTCTCAGCTTCATCATAGGGGATAGGACCTGCGCTCTGCCTGAGTCCAAACAGCTCAGCGAAATTAGTCTATTGTCTGCCACAGAGAAACCCTACTATTAGCTGTGATCCTTCCAATTTTAGTTAGATTTAGAGATTTAACATTTATGTACTATAGCTAGAGATTTTAAAAGCAGAATCTACCGCTGTAAATTCAACGGCGGTGGGAGTGGTGGGGGGGGGCTCCCGCGTGCGAACACAGACAAGATCTATCAATAAAGAACACTGTGGATAAAGTTTCACCAAACTTAGTGTAACATGTAGTGGAATATCTTATATTATTAACATTTTATGCTAATTGAATATTTCCTGGATATTGGGCAGCCTGAACTTTATTGGATAAACATAAATTTTCTAAGTAACTGCAGGTCCCTCTTTGTTATCTGCAAAACTCCACTTTATTATCATATACATTTCAGAATAGGTTGATCAATTACCCATTACGACCTGTACTGTTTTTGACTATATCCACCTTAGCATTTAAATTACAATCCAGCAATGTTGTAGTCAGCACAGGTAGTTTGTTGCCAAAAATACCTGCGTATCCGAACAAAACATCACAGTTACCTTGTTTTTTTTTACTTTTGGCGCACACCAGACACTGTTCATTGAATGCAGCTCTACGTACATCATAAAACAGCAATTTCTATTTCACCACAAGGTGAATGAAAGGTAGCAGAAAAATTATTACGTTTATTATATCAAAACAATATACATTACGTGTTTTTTGACTTTTGCGCACCCAGCACTGATTCAATGAACGCGGATCTACGTAAATCTTAAACAGCAATTCTATATTTCACCCACAAGGTGAATTGAAAGGTGCAAAAAATATCCGTTTATTATATCAAAAACATAACAGTTACGTGTTTTATGACGTTTTTCGCACCAGCACTGTTCTTGACGCAGCATCTACGAAAATCTTAAAACAGCAATTCTTTATTCACCACAGTGTGAATTGAAAGGTTCAAAAAAATACCGTTTATTATAATCAACAACATAACGTGTACGTGTTTTTGACTTTTGCGCACCCAGCACTGTTCATTGACGCAGCATCTACGTAAATCATAAAACAGCAAATCTATATACACCACAGGTGAAGTTGAAAGGTTCAAAAAATACCGTTTATTATATCAATCAAAAACAGTTACTCGTTTTTCGACTTTTGTGCACCCACCACTGTTCATTGACAGCAAACACTACAAATCTTAAAACAGCAATTCTATATTCGACACAGGTGAATTGAAAGGTGCAAAAATACCATTTATTTATGATCAAAAGCATCACATTTACGGTGTTTTTTACTTTTGTCGCACCCAGCACAGTTCATTGACGCAGCAACTACGTAAATCTAAACAGCAATTCTAATTATTCAACCACAGGTGAATTGAAAGGTGCAGAAAAATACCGTTTATTATACTAAAACATACCATTACGTGTTTTTTGACTTTTGCGCACCCAGCACGTTCATTGACAGCAGCATCTACGTAAATCTTTAAACAGCAATACTATATTTACACCACAGGTGAATTGAAAGGTGCAAAAAAATATCCGTTTATTATATCAAAACATAAACCAGTTACGAGTTTTTGACTTTTGCGAACCCAGCACGGTTCATTGACGCAGCATTCTACTTAAATCTTAAAACAGTCAATTCTATATTCACGCACCAGGTGAATTTGAAAGGTGCAAAAAAACCGTTTATTATATTCAAAACATAACATTTTACCGTGTTTTTTGACTTTTGCGCACACCAGCACTGTTCATTGACGCCAGCATCTACGTAATCTTAAAACAGCAATTTCTATATCACAACAGGTGAAGTGAAAGGTGCAAAAAATACCGTTTCTTATATCAAAACATAACAGTTCGTGTTTTTTTACTTTTGCGCACACCAGCACTGGTCATTGACGCAAGCATCTACTGTAAATCTTAAACAGCAATTCTATATTCACCACAGGTGAATTGAAAAGGTGCAAAAAATACCGTTTATTATACCAAAACATAACACAGATTACTGTTTTGTTGACATTTGCCAGCTCCAGAGTATGTTTATAGACACCTTGCAGTTAAATTTTGAATCCAGCAATTTGTGGTTTTTGATTAGAGGGATTTGAGAATAGCTTGTGATTTGCCGTACTTTTAATAAGAGACCTTTCCAAAACTATTCCATACCTTCTCCAATTTTAATATTTCTGAACATGGAGACCAAATGCCAGGTGGAGTAAGCGAGCAAAGAGGGGGTTACACATGGAGGTAAGAGTACCGAGATAAAGGTACTCCTTCCATGGCTGGCGACAACAAACGCATGCCAGCTGATCGTCAGTTGCAGGACCGACAGGCCTGTCATCGCTGGGGTCAGGGGCCCTGTAATCTAAGTAACGGAAACATCGTCGCCAATCCTGTCCTTCAGTGTTAATGCAACCTGCATCTAGCAGGTCTACCTCCTCGTCCTCAGCAGTCACGGCCACAAATGACGTCATCAGCATCATCATCATCCGTGCCAACATGAAGCATGCCAGAATGTCAACTCTTGTACCCCACCACTTTGGTAAATCCATTGTCTGAAGACCTCTTTATGAGCAAAATGCGGTTGGGTCAGAAGGCATGTTAAAAAGATCAAGAGGATATTTAGTCACTGCTCTGCCGCCAGTTAAGATGCCATCAGAGGAGGTGAAGGAAGCGGTCAGATCGTCAAAAATCCCCGGCGATCCGGCAACGCCTGCACTGCCCCCTTGCTTGTAGCCCGCGTAGCATTCTGTATTCAGAAAGTCAGGACGCACCAATCACCTGTTTGATGATGATATGATGATGACGACATTGCGGATCCATCCAGGTCTTTTCCCGCAGAAATCTGCTTGCAGGCGATTCATCAGTGGACTAGGTGGAAGACGAGGGGTAGTGTCAATAACGGTCCCGCCCACAAAAAGGAGTAGGGGCGGCTCGCAGAAGTTCCGCTGATATGAATCCGCCAGCGCACGTCAGTCGCAAACCCCGCTCCTCGCTTATTGCCGTCAAAAAGGTCCAGACCTCTCAAGGCCCTGGCCTTCTTTGATGTCAAAAGCCTCTGATTCACCCAAGATGTCATATGCCGCCTTTGCGGTAAACGCAAAAGGAGAGGGCAAGACCTTAAGGTGTTTTAACCACCACCAACATTCTAGGTCACATGCAGCGAATGCATGAGTGAAATGGGAACTTTTTGGTCAAAAAAGGCCAGACCGACGCCGGGCCCTCCAACCACTGTCACACCCTCTGTCTCCTGCCTTCTCCCACCTGCTGCCACCGACCAAGCGTTCCTCAGCTGCCCATGTCTCTCAGAGTTCATGAGCAGGGATCAGCCTCCGCTTCAGCCTCCACCAGTCGCCCGACTTACCACCAGCACCACCAGAGGACCATCCTACCCCTTCTCCTTTGCCGCAGTTGGACGACCTGCACGCCATAACATACAGCGTGGCCGAGATTCTAGCAGCCAGCCTTCTTCTTCCAGTTTGGGAAGCAGAAAGTAAACACTTTAACCCAAACATCCCAAAGCCAGAAGCCTGAATTGTCGGCATTTGCCAGGCTTTTGCCATTAGAACTGTTGCCTTTCCGTCTGGTGGACACAGATGTGGTTCCCCCGCCACGTCATGGCCCCCGCTTGCCCCCAATACCAGATGCCGAGCAGCATTTCTTCATTGCCAGAAAAGCCGTCCTGCACCTGGCCATCACGTTGTCATCTAAAATTTCAAATCGCGTTTTCCATGCATCTGTGTCCGAAAAGTCCATCTCACCACGACACATGGACTAAGTTAAGCACGGCCAAGGCCGCATATCTCTTGTGACACTCACTGGTGAGCTGGGTGGATGTCCTCTGGGGGTGACGTGGCTCTCAGGCTCGGCGCACGCTCTCTAAAACCGAAGGCGGAGGTGCTAGGGCTCTATCCCCAAGGGCCTCTGGTGCAATCACGTCCCAGAGACACCAGGCCGTGTTGTAAGATTAAATCTCCTTTGTTAGTACCGCCACACACAGGCAAGATCTTTGACGGTTCTAAGCAACGAGACCGAGCGCTGCTGGGTTGGACAAGAACCCTTGTGCCTAGTGCAAGGTGTGTGCTATAACGGGGCGAAATCTGCTGGCCTGCCCTTGAAGATCTGTAGGCTGAGCACATCCACTCCTGGCACATTCATGAACCTTTCATCCAGAAATTTCTAAAGAGCTAACCCGGTTCTGGACCTTCCTTATGCAGTAAGGCTCGAGGTCTGAGTTCGCCACTTCCGCCGTTCGCAACCCTGCATCCGTCCCGCCTGCTGCCGTTGCACGTCAGCTCGGCCCTCCCGTCAACCGTCTCATTGTTGTATCGTGTGCAACACGCTGGAATTCCACCAGTCCACATGCTCCAGCGATTGTGGCAGGCAGCGCAATGCCATTAACGCAGTATGAAGTGACACATGGCCTGACCAATCAGCGGTACGGACATTGGGTGTTTGGAACCACCACCGAGAGGTGGATGCACGCATGCAAGCAGGTCAGAACAGCTCTGCACCATCCTTGCCAGTTTTGAAGAAGCCACCACGAATGTCCAGTTCGGAACAATGCCCTTGTCAGCATGAGCATTGTGTGATCTAGTTCAGGAACGATCGTTTGGACACTCAGAAACAACAGGGATCCCGCCAGTCGACGGAGGAGGAGAACGGACACGAGATGCGGACACGAGCCTTTCTCTCCGTCAAACCACAAGGGCCCGACAGTTTCACAATTTCATCGGTCTTCATTAGGTCATGTGGTGTTCGGGGGTCCAGAGCTAGTGCAAGGTGGACGCATCAGCTCTCAGGGTGCATCATCCCTCAGTCAATCAGGCTGTGTTTTGAAGCTGTCGAGCAGCGGAGGAGGAGGAGGAGGAAGGTATTCCTAGACACCCATCCGATGTTACCAGACGTCCCTGCCTTGGAAAGAGTTGGCGCAGAAATTGAGTCCTGAGGATGAAGAATGAGGACAGTTCAGTTTGCTAGTGCCCCTCGACCCAGAGGCCTTGGGAAATCAAGGTCCCATCTCTCACATGAGGTGCTTGGGAAGCTCCATTTCCTCCAACATGATTCCTCGCATTAAGGCCATCAAAATGAACAAACAGTTACAGTTTGAGGGCCACCCTCCTGATCCCCGGTACAAAACAAAAAGTCAGCACTTTCCTTCCACCCACCCAAATATAGGAGTAAAATGCAGGAAATGGAGACCTTGCCCCTGATTGATCCAACAGTAGACATCTGTTGCGTCTGCTTCAGTCACGTTCCCCAAATGTCACGGGAACAAACATCCAGGCGACGTGACAGCAGTAAGTGCAAGTAGGCTTAGTGGCAGCAAGCAGGCAAGGTGGCAGAAGCCGAAATGGGTGACCTCTGCAATCATTTGTTTACCACCTCACCCAACGCATGCAATGCAGGGCACACATCCAACACACAGAGATCAGCTTAAGATCATGGTGCACGACATCTGCGTCCTCAACACCGATTTTTTTTGCATGAGTTTCCTGACACATAGACTTCTGGGTATCCCAAAATGGACGTGATGGCCCGAGGCTGGCTCGTCACGCCATAGAGGTGTTTGTCCATGCCCGAGCAGCCGAGCGTCATTATCTTAGGGCGGTTTACCTTCAGCACAGCTGGAGGAGTCTTAGCAAACAAGGACGCATCCGGTCTTTCCACATATAATGTGGATCGTTTTGACTTCAATCAAGATGAATCAGCATGATCCTCTGATGATGTTTGTTGCTCCCAATGGCCAAGGTCACCGATTAGGTTGCCAGTACTACTTCACAGTTCCTTTTTCAAACATAAATGGTCCTCTTGATAACTGTTTGTTTAAATGATCATTTCTTACTGCAATTTTTATTCTCTTTTCCCAACAGTTAATTTTTGCTGGTTTTGCTGTAGGAGACTGGTAAAAGACAGCAAGGTTTCATGACAACACGTATTCCATTTACTTCACTTATCATAAGAAGTTTTCGCATTGTCATGGTTTTAAGGTTCATGTTGCCTGTGAGATACAGCATAATCATGGTCCTTTGAACAGAAATGTGACTTCTAAGTGGCATTTCTTCCCCTCACAATTTTTATGGGTGGCTGAGAATGTCATATTATAATTTTTTGGGGGTCATGTTTGCTGTGAGATACAGCTAAAATTAAGGTCCATTTAACATAAAATGTGCTTCTAATGGCATTTCTCCCTCACATTGTACGCAAATTTTAATAGTGGCTGATGAAGTCATATTTTATAATTTTTTGGGGTCAAGTAGCTGTGAGATACAGCAATAAACATGTCCTTTGTAACAGAAATGTGGCTTCTCTAAGTGCATTTCCCCTCACAATTTTTTAACAGTGGCTGAGAAGTCATTTTATAATATTTTGGTTCCATCAGCTTTGAAATGGCAGCATACACAGTCATAATATAAAAAAAAATTTTGTTTCTAACAGAAACAATTGTTCTTCACAATTGACCAAAGTGGCTCTTTAAATGACTTTTTTAAATTGGGTGTCATGCAGGTTTGGGCTCATATGCTGTGCCCAGGACAGGTATAGTCCAATGTACCCAGTTCTCAACTGAAAATGGAGGTTGAAAAGACTCCTTTTTCCGGCACTTTTTAAATGTGGTTGGGTCATGCAGGTTTGGGGCTCATGCTGTGCCTCAGGACAGGTATAGTCAATGTCCATTATCACAAACTAAAATGGTGGTTGAAAGACTCATTTTTTCTGGCACATTTTAAATGTGGGGGTCATGCAGTTTGGTCTCATTCTGTGGACCAGCGACAATGAATAGTCAATGTCAGTGAAAACTAAAATGGTGGTTGAAAAAGACTCCTTTTTCCGCATGGTTACTTTTAAATGTGGGGGTCATGCAGGTTTGGGCTCGATGCTAGTGGCCCAGGACAGGTAATATCAATGGTCCAGTGAAACTAAAATGGTGGTTGAAAGACTCCTTTTTCCGGCACTCTTTTAAATGAGGGGGTCATGCAGGATTGGGGCTCATGCTGAGACCATGACAGGTATAGTCAAGTCCAGTGAAACTAAAATGGTGGTTTGAAAGACTCCTTTTTCGGCACTTTTTAAAATGTGGGGTCATGCAGGTTTGGGGCTCAATTCTGTGGCCCAGACAGGTATAGGTCAATGTCCAGTGAAATCTAAATGGTGGTTGAACAGACTCACTTTTTCCCGGCACTTTTTAAATTGGTGTCATGCAGGTTTGGGCTCATGCTGTGGCCCAGGACAGTAAGTCAATGTCCAGTTCAACTAAAATGGTGGTTGAAAGACTCCTTTTTCCGGCACTTTTTAAATGTTGGAGGGTCAGTGCAGGTTTGGGTGCTCATGCTGTGGCCCAGGACAAGTATAGTCAATGTCCAGTTCAAACTAAAATGGATGGTTGAAAGACTCCTTTTTTGCGGCACTTTTTAAATGTGGGGGTCATGCAGGTTTGGGCTCAAGCTGCTTCCAGGACAGGGATATTCATGTCCATTCCAAGTAACATGATGGTTCAAATCAATACCTGCCTTCTGGCACTGTTTTAATTTGTGGGTGATGCACGGTTAAGGTCAGGCTGTGGTACAAGAACAGGGAAAGTAAATGTCTGTGACTTTTTTCTGTGACTTTCTATAACCTAAGTGTTGTGCCAAAGATGTACCACGTATCCATTTGTACTGTTGATGGATGATAAATTCAGCATCTCCAGCCTTGTTTGGGTGTAATAATGAAGTGTTGTTTGCTCGTCCCATAGACATTAATGTCATACCGCGCATAATCGAGCTCACTATCGAAAAAACCTTATCGATAGCGTGCCCGACTGTCGAACTATCGATCGATCTCGATAGCCAACGCAATCGCTCAACACTAGTCCTCATACACCGTCTTGGAAATGCAGAGGCTGACCCCTCACAACATGACCTCTCCATGCACTCTCCACATTATACTCTGCCGCCTACTGCAAGAAGCAGTGATAATTAGGCCCCATTTCTTGCGCTGCCAAGTAGCCTGACTGCCCTCCTCAAATTGTTTATCCTTCGCTATAATAGTGGCGCTTGCGCCCAGAACACATATATATCTCTGGCTTAAGGGAACCGGATGTGGACAGAGGCGGGTTGAGGACAGGTTGATAGCCGCTGACCCGTTCCCGGGCCATGCCAACTAAGGGTTGTGTCTGACTTCCCAAACCGACTCTTGGCTGGGTGTCAGATGCATCTGGGAGTAAGTTGATGACCTAGTCAACCAATCAAAAACCCTGGGTAGCTAGTCAGCACATAACAGGCCGCCTAGATGTACAGCGGCAGTTGTGTGCCTCGACCGAGTGACCCCTGCAGCGACGTCCCCTTTGCTGTTTCTGCGACCTGGGCCTGGAATGTTTGTGCCTCTGCCAACTCGCCAGGTGAAGAGCCTGCCACCATCTCTTCTGACATACTGTTTTTCTAAAATGTACAGACTCAGTTTGATGAAGATAAATCTGTATATGATAAAGTACACACCCTGTATTTGAGGACTCCAGATGAACCCCACTAAGAAGCTTGGGTAACCCTTGGATATAAATTGTGGGCTCCACAAATGGGGCATGAAAGAATTGACTTGTATGTGTAAGTTTAAAACTCTGGTGTATTTTAACTGAATATAAAAGCACAAACAGGCTTAATTTAAACTTCGATATGAATTATGCTACAGAATTTACTCTCTGTGCGGTGAAAAACACAGTGATCTTTTCTGACAGAGTACAACTGCGAACAACGCTTAAGTAACCCCTGGATTTAAATTGGCGCAAATAGAATTGAGCCAAACCAAAAACTACGAGCTTTATAGGTTTACAATTTGCGTGTTTTTTACGCTACACAACAAAAGGAAAACTTGTTATTAACCTTCGCGTTGTGAATTATGCTATAACAGGAAAAATGTATTTTTTGGCGGTGAAATAAAAACGCTTTCTAGCCCCACAGCAGCAGAATAAACAACGTTAATTAACCCCTGGATGTAAATTGCGCAAAGAATTGAGCAACCAAAAAGACAACCAGCTTTTGTAGTGTGTTACAATGTCCGTATTTTTTACGCTAACAGGCAACAAAGGAGAAAACTTGTAATTAACCTTTGCTTGTGAATTAGCTACAGGAAAAATGTCTTTTTTGGCGGTGAAATAAACGATTTCTTTAGTCCACCACAGCACAGAACAAACGCTTAATTAACTCCCTGAATGGTAACATTGCGGGCAAAAGAATTGGAGCCGTGCCAAAAACTACGAGCTTTGTAGCGTGTTACAGTGTCGTATAATTTTAACTCCTACACAACAAAAGGAAAACTTGTAATTAACCTTCGCATTGTGAATAAATGCTACAGGAAAAATGTATTGTTTTGGTGAGTGAAAATAAACATTTTCTTTAGACACCACAGCAGCAGAACAACGCTTAATAACCCCTGGATGTAAATTGGCAAAAAGAATTGGAGCAACCCAAAAACCTATCTTTGAGATTGTAGCTGTTACAATGCATGTTTTTACGCTACACAACAAGAGTGAAAACTTGTAAATTAACCTTCGCTTGTGAATTATTCTACGTATAAATGATTTTTTGGCAGGTTGACAAAACACTTTCTGTTTTAGTCACCACAGCCGCGAGAACAAACGCTTAATTAACCCCTAGGAATGTGTATATTGCGCAAAAGAATTGATCAGGCCAAAAATGACAGTGGTATTTGTGACCCAGCCATGCATCTGTATGGCGAGGAGGGACTATTGGCTACCTGGCACAGGGGTCCGGTAGTGTGTGAGACCATTGCGGCCCCTGTAGCTGCGCTGGCATTAGGGTCCCGCCGGGGGGAAACACTGGCCTCCCCGGCGGGCTCTCCGAGCCGACAATGCGGCCCGGACCCCAGCAGCCCACTGGGTGGACACACGGTGTGCCCTATGGGCAGTCTGGGCCTGCTCAGAAGGAATAAAGATATGGCCTAGGGAAGGTAGGTTCGCCACGCAGGTCGTAAGTCCAGGTTAGGTAGGTAATTAGCACCGCCACATTTCAGGGTAGTAATTTGTCCGTGAATTTTATGCAGGTTACTTTTGCCACATTCGTTATGCAAGTGATTAATGTTTGAGTCTTTGGGCCATGACAGTGTCATGTGGGAAAATTACTTTGTCATCTCCAAATCCACTTTAACAGCTCATAATGAATTGGTTGGTCATATCGTGATCCGCAAGTTGATACAAGCAGGATCTGGATAAGAAATTCTGATATGCCTAGCAAATAAAGGCACATAGCGGCCTCTCCAAATGAAAAATTCAAGCCAACTCCATACCATCCCGTCAGCGTCCCCTATTTCTACTTGGAATTAAATGGCGCCTTACGCGGTCGCCTACCTTCACCTACTCATCATCCTGACTCTGGACATAAGCAGTTACCAATAGTCACCAGATAATTCAGGAAGGATTTGGGGGGACCTGGTGATTTCAACAAAATCTTACAACTAGGCCACAGCAAAAAAGAACAAACTTTCACCGAAGGTCCTGTCGACGGAACAAAAAAACAGTTTCTGGCTTCAGGAATATGATTTTTTATATATTTTCAACAATTTTTATTTTTTAAAGTAATAAAAACAAAGCTATATTTACGTGCCGAATATTCATCTGGTAGATTCTGACACCCGCAAAAATCAGATATAAGGGTTTTTCCAATTCCTTAAAATAAACTCTCAGAATGGTGGGCAGAGACTAAATAGAAGAAAGAAAATCACTTGCCTTTAAGACCTCTTTTCTAGCACCCAGGGTTCGTTGCCGGTGTTTGTCACAATCAGCGGTCAAGTGTCGCTACAAGCCAATCATTAGACCTCAGTGGGTCATGTGATGCTCATACAAGATTAGACCGTCTAACAGCCTGTGACCAGCTAAAGTGATGAATCGACCCGGGAGCAGTGATTGACAGAAAACAGAGACGGACTTGAAGAGAGTTTGTTTTTTAATTACATGTTATTCCCTGCCAGGTCTCATAAAGCTTTTTATAATGGATGTTCCCAACATAGACTTTGAAGGCATATGGAATAGGATATTGCCGATCAAAATCTGATAGGGTGTCAGGATCTTATACCTTCTTGTACTCTGTTCTATGTTAATTATCTGAGTAGAGCAGAAACACAAATCGCACACGCTGTACTCGGATCTCACCTAGGACTGATGGAGATTTGTTGACAGTACAATCAGGCTCTTCTTTCTGATGAAAACACTTTTGAGGTCTCATTCCCCAAACAGACGCGGGTCTTAGTGTTGGGAAAGATACCTCCACATCAAGAACCCATATCTAATCACCACATAGTGACTAAATAATACCTCACACACATGACCACATACTCACCACCACCTGTTAATAATACCTCCATAATTCACCACCATATAGTGGACTGAATAAAACCGCCACTTTTCACACACACATTTTAACTGAATACTACTGTCACACCCTGATCTCATATCACCACCACATATTGAATTATCAATTAATGCCCCTCAAAGTCTGTGGTTGGGAACACCCCCTTTTAGCAATTTGTAAAACCCTTTACAGGGTCTTTATACAGTATGGTGGAAATGAAAAACAGAAATTTGCTTTATTTTCCATTCCATTACCTACAAATAAGTTATAAGGTTTCTTAATAAATGGAGCATGAAATGGGTAATATTCTTCACTAGGGCGAGATACCATGTAATCATAACTCTAATTATTGTGTAAAAGTGTAATAGTTTATATCAGGAACAGTAGGATGTACTATTCAGACACTATGTTGGTTTAAAATGTGGACTGGTGTTGTTGTTATTATTTATTCACTTTTGATGGTGATATGTGATGGTAATTATTCATTCACTAAGTGGTGGTGATATGTGACATGGTCTTGTGTATTATTCAGTCCACTATGCATGTGATATGTGGTCATGATATGGTGGTATTATGCTGTAATGGTTTATAATCCTGCATAGCCTGCAAGATCCCCTTGCTCAAGATGGCACACGTGCAGGCTTGTCTGAAGATTGCCAATGAACATCTGGATGATTCTGTGAGTGACTTTGAGAAGGTGCTGTGGTCAGATGAGAAAAAACAAAATATTAGCTCTTTGGCATTAACTCAACTCCATCGTGATTGGAGGAAGAAAAGTACTGTCCTGTGGCCCAAAGAAGCACCCGTCTCGACTGTCAAGCATGGAGGATTGAAAACATTGTGTTTTGGGGGTGTTTGCTTCTCTCTAAGGTCACAGACACTTTAGACTCATCAGTGGAGATGGATGGATATATTTCCATAAAATTCTGAGACAACCTCCTCTCCCTCCACCGAGGACATTAAATATGTTGTGGCCGTGGCTCCTTGCCATCACAAAATGGATAAAAAAGAAAAAAATGGACCCGCGCACGGTGAGGTCTAAGTAAAAACAGCCTAGGTTAAAGGCTTTTCGTTTAAAAGTTTTTATTCTTAAAAGTGCCGTGGCATTACCGAGACAAAATTAAAAACATAGGAACTTAAAATAAACTTTACGCGTTTCGCGCGTGTACCCGCGCTTCAATCAGAAGTAAAGAATTGACAGACAACATAAAATATATATAAGGCACATGGTTACAATTGTTGTCTCTTTTTACAGATAAAGTGACTGGAAACACCTTAAGTGAAGAGATCGAGAGATAATTGGGGGGTGAAAGGTGTGCAAACAAGAAGGAAGACTAGCAAGAGAAGATAGACGGAAGACCCAGGAGTCATACAGAGAATCCGTGCAATGTAGTTGTTTTATAATATGTGATAGCGAAAATAAAAACTAAAATATGACTAAAATGTGTGTAGTTGTGTTACTGTAGGTAAAAGGGACTATGTTTAAAGGTAGTGATGTAAATAAATCACTACCAGGGATTTGAGTGGAGAAAAAATGGAAAAAGGAAGAAACCGTGGATGAAAGGAGAAACATCCAATGGGAGGGAGGCGGTAAATACGAGTGAACCAATGGGAGTGGAGAGAATGATTTAAAAAGGATTGCCGCTAAAGTAAAAATTATGAGCGCGCTATAAAGAAATTTAAAGTCCGAATGAAAAAGTAATTTTGGTTGTTAAAAGTAGATGAGGTAAAATTCAACGGGCCAATGGTGTGTCTATATAGGAATAGCCATATGATTGGTTATAACTGATGGCGGCTAACTATAAACTGACCAATCAGTACCTGAGATAAATGAGGAACAGTGTGATAGGTCCTAAACTTGTGCCGAGTTATGAAGATGGCCAATGAACGAGAGAGGCTATCCTTCTATGGAAAATAACATAGAGAAATACTTGTAGGACTAATAGCTAGAATAAACCTTTCTACGATATAATAGAAGGGCATGACCCGGGGGGCCCTGGTGGGGTCAAAGAAAAACCTGAAGTACAGAATTAGATTTCAGTGAAAAATTTAACGGAAAAAAGGGGGCACCCCTAAGTCCCATAAATAAAAAGTTTGAGTAGCACAAGTAAAAAATTTTAAATTTCACCTGTGTGGAAAATAACAACCCCAATGTTGCAAAAACAGATTACATAAACAATTAATATACAAATAATAAAAAAATAATAAACCCAAAGGGAAATTTCAAAATAATAAAAATTTTTGTTATTAAGTCCCTTTAAATGTAGAACCAAGACGCGAATATAAGCAAAAGAACAGTTCCCGGGGCTTTTGGTCAAGCTTATACAAAAAAGCCCTAAAAAAATAATAATCCTAATAGGGATAAAAATTAACCTCTAAAAAAATTTTTTTGTACAAGAAGTATCGAGATACAAAAATGATACCTAAAATGGTCCCGGGATAAAAATTAACCTGTCATGTTTAACCCTTTAGGGGGGCAAAGTCTGTTTCTTAAATCCAAACATCTCTTTCTTTTGGAACCTTGAAAAGGGTTTTGGGAGTTTAGGGGGGTAAAACCACTGGAGTGATATTTAAAATAGAAATACTCTCTGATGAACTTCTTTTAAAAAGACGTGGGAAAAAACCCATGTAGTAGATCACCCCTTTTTTAAAAGGCTCTTGGCCGTTTAAAAAACAAATGTAGGGGGCTGGATGTTCTACCCACAAATTAAGTTTTGGGAACTACTTCTAAACAATTAAACGAACAACTTTTTCAATTGGGTAGTTTAAAAGGTAGTTGCCTTAGGGGTTTTTAAGTAATATCAATCGAGTGTGTCTAGACGGGATAAGGGAAAGGGGGACCCCAGGGTGAAACCCCAAAAGAGATATGGCGTTTTGATTTTCTATGGGGTCTTTCCCACTCAAGCAAACCCAATTTTTAATATTTGGGCTCTTCCGTATATTATACTCGTTTTATGGGTAGCAGTGGCCTAAAAAGGGTCTTTTTGGAAAAGGGGACCAATCCTTCAAAGGGGGATTTTGTTTTTTACTTGAGGAATTTAAAAAAAGGGAATGAAGCATATTTTTTTCTTTGGTATCATCTACTATATTGTTTTTCTCTTTTATCAAGGCAATCTTTTTGTTCAAGGGGTTTGGCTTTTGTTGGGGGATTAATAAAAGATTTTCAGGGATTTTTTTCTCTCGGGTCTATTTTTAGAATTTTTTATGGGGTTTATATAGTCGAGTCCTCGTGCATTTTTGGTACCCCTTTTTAACGGGGAAACGGGATATTACAGAGCAAGGGTTTAGTGACACTTTTGAAATGGATAATGAAATTTCGGGCTACGTTTTAAATGATGGTTGTAACAAATTTTTCCTTTGTTTAATAATTATTTAACCCAAAAATTCTATGAATTTGCACTAATTCTTGTACGAAAAAGATCCCTTTTTGTGTTTTTGTTTTGATGGTTGATGAATTTAAGGAAATTTAGTTTGGGGGGGCCCCCGTCCAAACAAAAATGAGGGCGTTTTATAAATTTTCTTACGTTTTCCAAAAAAAAAAAGGTTTGGGGAAAAAAGGGGAAACTCAAACCCGAAAAAGGAAACAAACAGATTAAAAAATAGGGGAAAGGGTAATAAAACTTTTGAATTTTAACCCAATCCCCCGAAGGAAAAAAAAAAATTTTTTTAGGGCTAAAATTTAATGGGGAAAAATTTTAAAAAATTTCAAAATAAAATATCGGGGAAAAGGAAAAAAGGAGGAAAAAAATAGTTAAAAACCCCAAAAGAGAACGTAATAGAACCTTTTTTAGAGCCTTTGGGGCCCAAAACCGAAGGGGCACCCCCCGGGTTTTGGGTCAACCAAAAAAGGGGAAAAAATTTGGGAAAAATGGGGGGCACAACCCCAAACCCGGGAAAACCCTTGTAAAATTCGCTGGGAAACGGGTTTTTAAAAACTCCACCGGGGGTTGTTTTGGCAAATTTGGCCAAAATTTAATTATCGAAATACCCAATTAAAAAACCCCCAAACAAAACCGTGTTATTTGTAATGGGACCCTTCAAAAGTACAGGGGAATTTTTAAAAGTTTTAAGGGTTTTTTCCCCCAAAATTGGGGAACCCCTTTCCCCCATTAACTTTAAATTTTTCAAAAAGACCCCCAAAAAATTAATTCCAAAAAATGTTTTGCCAAAAAAAAAAAGGCAACCCAAATTTTTGAAGAAAGGGAAATTTAAAAAAAATCAAACCTAGAATATATTTGATACAGAAAGGAATACCGAAACCCCCCTGCCCCCCTCCCCTAAAATTTTCACAACCCCCTCAAACACCAAAAAGAGACCCCCAAATTTGATTCGGGGTTTAACCCCCCGACCTGGGTTTCGAGTTTTTTTTGGGGCAAAATTTCCCCCATTTTTTTAAGGGAAAAAAGCCCCTAAAAAAAAATTCATAAAAAAAACCAACCCAAAAAAATAAAAACAGGGTTCAAAAAAGAAAAAAAACCCAAAAACCAGGGTTTTTTAAAAACGGAACCTATAGGGAAAAAAAAAAAAACCCCGCCCCCAAAACCCCCCCCCCTCCCCCCCCATAACCCCTTTTTTCCCACCCAAAAAATACCACCTTCAAAAAAAAGGGTTTTTCAATTTTATCCCCAATACCCCCTCAACAAATAAGAAAAAACAAGGGCTTTTCAAAAGGCCTAAATTTTTTTGTTTCCCACTAAAACAGATTAAATTTCCTTTTAATTTTTAAAACGACTTTTCCCTCATTTTAAAGAAAAATTTACCTAGCGGACAAATTTTTCAAAAATCCTGTAGTGATCAATCCAGATTCTAAACTATCCCTAAATAAAGGGAAAAAGGGGAAAACTAAATTTTTTCCCCTCAGATCTCAAGCCCTCCTTTAAAAAACCTTTCTGGGTATATCTCAGAAAGAATTTTCAAACCCATTACCCCAGTTTCCCAAAAATCCTCAAAACTAAGTAACGAAGGAAATTTTAAGGCTTTTTTAAAAAAACTAAACAAAAACATCACATTGTCATTCAGGGCCGGCTGACAAAAGGGGGGGGAACCCCCTAAATTTTGGACAAATTTAGCTTTCCAATAGAAGCCAAAAAATATATTTAACGGATACTTCCTTTTACGAAGTCTGCCAATTTTGACCCCTTTCCCCTTATTTCAGCGGGAAACTCTTCCATTTTTTTTTTTAAAGAAAGCCCCACCCCCCCCGAAGTTATTGATTAAAAAAGAAAAAAAAATTTATTTTT
>JAODAL010021834.1:0-65000 GCA_025379985.1 Phyllomedusa bahiana
ATCTATCTATCTATCTATCTATCTATCTACAAACTTTTCTATCTACTATCTATCTTCTGTCTCAACAAACAAATCAAAACCCATATTATCTATTTTATCAAACTATCAAACCTATCTATCAAACATCTTTTTATCTATCTATCCCCAAATCTATCTATCTAAAACTATCTATCTATCTATCTCTTTCATATCTATCTATCATCTTTTCTTCTATCTATCTTTTTAACTATCTATCTACTATCTATCTATCTATCCCATATCTATCCCCTCAAAACCTTTTCTATCAAACTACCCATCTATCAAACCACCCCCATACTAATCTCATATCATCTTTTACCCTTATCTACTATCATATCTATGATCTAAATATCTATCTATCTATCTATCTGTCCCCTTTTCCTATCTATCTATCTATCCCATATCAACCCTATCTATTTTATTATCTATCTATCCCATATCATCTATCTATTAATCTATCATCTATCATCTATCTATTATCTATCTATCTTTCTATCTAAATATCTACTATCGTCTCAAATCTACCCTATCTATCTTTTCAATCCATCTATTTTCCCCCCATTATCTATCAAACTACTATCTATCTAGCTATCTATCTACCCTACCATTGGTGTGATTTCCTTTTTTTCCAAACTTTTCCCCCCTGGGGGTTTTTTGGAATTTTCATTGCTGAGTGGGTTTATAAAAGAATGTTTTTTAGTTTGAGGAGGGGAAAATACCTTTACGGGTTTCCACATTTTGTCGGGGGATCCCAAAATGGGATTTACTTTTTTGGGTTTTTTTTTTTGGGTCTTGATTTTAAAATATATTTTATTTTTTTTTTCAATTTTATTTTTCAACAACCCGAAAATTTTTTTTACATTTTTAGCCCCTTTTGGGTTTTTTATTTTTAAAATTATATTTTACTAAATTTTGAAATAGTAAGGGCAGAATCCCATCCAAAGGGTAAGATTTAAAAGGGGTTGCCCTCCTACAAAAAATTTGTTTTCCAAAATGTGGGAACACAAAAATAAGACATTTCCAAAATTATATTCCCTTTGTTCATCTTTTTTTTTTAAGGAGCTTAAAGTGTTTTTACCCCTTTCCCAGCTCAAATTTTTTTTTCCCAATGACCCCCCTGAAAACCCCTTTCTCCCCTGCTTTTCGTTCTATCTATAAAAGGGAGTGACCCATCACAAAGGCACAGCCAGAGTGAGACCCTTGTGTGTGATCGATCTTTCAGAAAAAAAACAGTAATTAGTACTGTTTGTTTTAGCCCAAAATCCCCCTCAAATTTTTTCCCAAAGAAACTTCTGAGCAAAACCCTAACAAAATTAGCAAGGTTTTGAAACATGGATTTGGTACAGGGAAAGTAAAATACACAAGCTCATATGCTAATTACAGACAGCTTGACAGGGGGGGACTGAGCAAAGCAGAAATTTTTTCCCTTAAACCCATCCTATGAAACTTTGAGAAACAAGTTTTTAAAAGGGTTGGTGGTCCGACTCAGACAAAAAACACACGGGATGGTCAATAAATGGCCTATTGGTCAAAATGACATTCCATTGACCATCACCACCCCAGGATGGGGACCCCTTGTGTCAATAGAACCTCATGGGACCATGAGGCTTTTTTTTGGGCGGGGAGAAAGTCACATTCCGCCAAAATTTAAATACAAAAAGCGACTGATTTAAAAAGCTTCAGTGCGGGTTTCTAATTGTCTTAACACCCATTGGGCCCAAAATGGGCATAGCAGGGGCAGTGACCCCTTTCCCCAAAAAACATGACATCCACAGAAACTGCCCCTTGCTAAAGCCCTCCAATGATTTTCCTAACAGCTAAATCCCCGAGAAAATATGTTGCTGCTTCTCCGGGACCTCTCTGTAGCTTCTGACACGGGATCACCAACTTCTCCTCCTCACATCCAGCGCCTTTGGGCCCTTTCGGACACAGCGCTCGCTTGGTTCCGTCCTACCCCTCTACCGCCCCTTTAAAATGCCCTTTTTTTCCCGGGTTCTATCCCTCTCCTTTTCCTTCTTGCTGTTGGATTTCCCCCGGGGATCTTTTTTGGGCCTCTCCTCTTTTCATCAAACAACCCCCCATTGGACAAACCATCAGAAAATTTGGTTTTCCAAAGTACCACCCTTTTACACTGATGACCCCCCAACTTACACCCTCCCAGACATAACTCTGCTCGCTACAAAACCCGTAACTGTCGTCTGCTGCCCTCTGACATCATGCCTCCCTCCATCTAAAACCCCAAAAACCCACAAGACTGAACTTTAGTCATCCCCCATCTACCTAACCACCTCACCCCTGCTATTTCTCCCTCTGTGGTGGGCGCCCCAAATTTCCCCAAAGGAAAACGGGCCCCTGTCGGGGGTTTATATTAGATTCCGACCCTGCCCTTTTCCCCCCCTAATCCAACCCCTTGCCCGCTCCTTCCCTGCACCTCAAGAACATCCCCCAGAATCCCGTCCTTTTCTCACTGGGGAAACAACTAAAACCCCTTTAAATTTTTTGCTCTTATTTTTTCCCTCGTCTTGATTTCCTTTAACCCCAAACTTGTTGGTCTTCCTCTCTGAAACTCCCCCCCCTCTCCAATCTGCCCCTGTTGCACCCAGCCGGGTTTGTCTTTTTTTCCACCCGGGCTAAAACTAAAACCTCTACCCTGTGTCAGTCTCTGCACGGGCAAAACCTTTTTCAGTACAAAAACAACATAAACCATCCTCTCGCACTTTAAGGTTTCCCCACAGCCCCAATCCCCCTACATCTCCTCCCTCATCTCGGGTCTACCACCCTACCCACTCTCTCCACAGTGCGGGCCCCCCCCTCCCTTTCTCCTCCCCTTTCTCGTCTACCCCCCCCTACCCATTCTCTCCGCTCTAAATACAAATCTAAGACTACACACCTCACTCTTTCCAACCCTCCCCACCCCTCTCCAAGATTTTGCCGGCGCACCATTCCCCTGAACATTTTACCCCATGGGGATCGGGGCACACTCACAACCCTCACAGTTTTAAGTGCCTCGAAAACTAAATCTTCTTAACAACCTATCAAAAATCCCAATTTTAACCCCCCAAATTCTGTCACTTTTGGGCATTTTCCTGCTTTTTGGGCACCCACAGGCACTTACCCTGTAAATAGATGTAGGGTTTGGGGAAGGGCAGGCATCCCTTTTTATTTTACCCATATTTTATGAAACATGGTTTTGGAACCAAATTGAAAACCCCAAAGCATTTTGAAAACCCCTTTTTTTCACCCATACACCCTAAAGATTTTTGTTTTTTGCGAGCGGGGGCCCCACACCTCGTGTCTCTTTGGGTAAAAAGCTTTTTTATAATGTAATTCGGGGTTTTTGTCTGTGCTTATTCCCTCTATTTTGGGTAAAGTGCTGGGGGAAAAATTTTGGGCGCTAAAAAATAAGAAAAATTATATTATTTTTAACACACAAGGCGGGGGCCCGGGGACAAGACTTTTATGGTGCCCTGGGAAAATTTGGTCAAATGGTGCTCCCCCCCCCCCCCCCTTTATAAAAAAAAATTTTAAAGTTCAAATGCCTCCCCCTTTCCCAAATTTTTAAAAAAAGAAAAAAAATTAAAAATTTAAACACAAAAATTGGTATCAACTTTACAATCCAATCTATTAAAAATAAAACCTTTTAAATCCTATATACACAACTTTTGTAAAAAAAAAAAAAATCATTTTATGCGGGGGGGTTTTTTGGTCATTGAAAAGGGCCCCTAAAATTAAAAAAAAAGTGACCAAAAAAATCCCCTGTTTTCCAAAAATAGTGCCCAAAGAAACGTACCATAAACCTGCAAAAAATTACTCCCTCAAATCAAGTCCCCACTCAATTTAAAAAAGTAATGGTTTTTGGGGGGTTTTTTTAGTACTAAAACATATAAACACTACATTTTTTGGGATTGTTTTGGGTTTTTTTTTTAAACAACCCCGCAGAATAAAAGAGAACACATTTTTTAACCAGGTTTTAAAGCGTAGAGAAAAAAAAAAACCTGCAAACATGGGTAAGGGACTTTTTTTTTTAACATTTTTCCCCCCAATTGCCAAAAAGGATCTCTCCCCAAAATTTTTTTTATTTCCCCCGGGCGTATCTAGAAAAAGGGGGGTCCCCTACTCCCTTTAGGAAAGAAAGTTTATACTTTTTAAAAAAAAGAAAGGGATTCTTTACTGTAAGAGCAGTGAGGGCTGTGGGAAACCTCTGCCGAGGGAAATTTTCATGTTGAATTCACAACAGAGTTTTTAAGAAGGGGCTGGGTAAAAATTTTTAGAGGGAAAAAAAATAAAAACAAGTTACCGGGGACCAGGAAAATTTTGGAGAAGGGTCTGGGTTTCTTTCTAGATGTAATAATATAACAATTTTAGTGACCCGGGGTTCTGGAGAAGGGGCTGGATACATTTCTAGATGAATAATATAACAGGTTATGTTTACCAGGGTTTTGGGGAAGGGTCTGGAAAACTTTTCTAATGTAATAATTTGGGAAAACGTTTTTTTTGGCCTTTGGGTTCCCGGAGAAGGGTCTTGGGGACTTTTCTAGATTAAAAAATAAAAACAATTTTAGTGACCGGGATTCTTGGGGGAAAGGGTCTGGGGTACATTTCTAGATGTAATAAATAGAAAAAAGTTATAAATGACCAGGAAATTTTGGAAAAGGGGCCCGGAACAATTTTTAGATGTAATAAAAAACAAGTTTTTAGTGACCAGGATTTTGGGGGAAGGGGGCTGGATAAAATTTCTAGATGTAAAAAATTAACAATTTTTATGAAAGGGTTCTGGGGAAGGGTCCCCGGAAACATTTTTAAATGTAAAAAAATAAAAAAGTTAAAAGTGACCCCGGATTCTGGAGAAGGGTCTGGGTAAAATTTTCTAATGAATTTATAACAGTTCTAGTGACCAGGATTCCCCGGAGAAGGTCTGGATACCTTTTTTTAGATGTAAAATAAACAAGTTATAGTGACCAGGATTCTGGGGGAAGGGCCCGGATTCTTTCTAGATGTAATAAAATAACAAGTTTTATGCCCGGGGTCAGGAAAGGGGTCTGGGTACATTTTTTAGATTTTAATAATATAACAAGTTTTAGGGGACCGGTTTTTGGAGAAGGGGCTGAGACATTTCCAGATGAATTTAAAAAAAAAAGTTTTATAGTGACCAGGGGGTTTTTGGAGAAGGGGGCTGGTACATTTTTAGATGTAAAAACAAAACAAGTTATAGTGACCCCGGTTTTTTGAGAAGGGCTGGGGTACTTTTTTAAAAATGTAATAAAAATTAAAAATTTTTAGGGACCAGGAACTGGGGAAAGGGGCTGGATACATTTTTAGATGTAAAAAATAAAAAAAAGTTATAGGACCGGATTCCGGGGAAGGGGCTGGGGACATTTTTAATGTAATAATATAACAAGTTATAAATGACCGGGTTTCCCGGAGAAGGGGGCGGGTACATTTCCCAGATGTTAAAAACATAACAATTTTTTAGTGGGCCCGGGTTTCCTTGGGGAAAAAGGGCCCGGGTACATTTCTAAAAATAATAATAAAACCCAAATTAAGGGGGACCAGGATCTGGGGAAGGGTTTCCCGGGTACATTTCTAGAAAAAAATAATATAACACTTATAAATGAACCCGGGTTCTGGAAAAGGGGTCCGGGTACATTTTTTAGATGTAAATTTTAAAAAAAAACAAGTTTTAAATGCCAGGGGTTTTGGGGAAGGGGGTGGGTACATTTCTAGTTGTAATAATATAAAAAGTTATAGTGGGCCCCGGGTTCTGGGGAAGGGGGCGGGTACATTTCCCAGGAAATTTTTAAAAATATAACAAGTTAAAGGGCCGGGTTTCTGAGGGAAGGGGTTAAATTTGGAAAAAAATTTCTAGATTAATAAAAATAACAAGTTATAGTGAAACCCGGTTTTTGGGGAAAGGGGCCGGGGTACTTTCTAATTTTTTTATAACAAGTTAGGGGACCCCGGATTCTGGAGAAGGGTCTGGGTACCCTTTTTTAGAGTAATAATATAACCCAAATTATAGTGAACCCGGATTTTTGGGGGAAGGGTCTGGGGGACCCTTTCCCAGATGTAAAAACATAACAAGTTATAGGACCGGGGTTTTTGGGAAAGGGGCTGGTACATTTCAAAATGGGAATAATATAACAATTTTGGACCAGGATTCTGGAGAAGGGCCCCAACATTTTCTAGATGTAATAATATAACTTAGTATGAAAGGATTTTTTGGAGAAGGGGCCCAAAACATTTCAAAATGTAATAATAGAAAAATTCCCAGTGACCAGGGGGTTTTGGAGAAGGGGGCTGGGGTACATTTCCCAAGGGTTTTAATAATATAACAATTATAAATGACCAGGGTTCGGAGAAGGGGCCCCCGAAACCCGGGATTTTTTTCCATTGCCAATTGGGGAATTTTTTTCCCCAACATGAAAGGAAAAATTGGCTTCTACCCCAAGGGGGGTTTTGCCCTTTTCCCTTTGGGTCAACACTTTAACACTTTAGGGGACAATCCGGGTAACCCGGATGGACATGTCTTTTTTTTTGGGCCCGACAAACTAAAGTAAAATGTAACTATAAACATGTTTTCCATTAACACTTAGAATTTTTTTGGGGGTTTCCCCGTAAAAATTTTATAGACATGAATGGAACACCATTTGAAAAAACAAAACTTTTCCCCGCAAAATAAAAACCCCCCATAAGGGGTTTTGGGGAGATGTTAAAAAAAAAAAAATGTTTTTGGCTCCCGGGGAAAGGGGGGGGGGGGGGGGGGGGAGGGGGGGGGCAATGAACCCGCAATACAGAAAGGGTTAAAGGGGTCATTTTTTTTTTTGCATTGGGGGGGAGGGATTTTCTTCCCCCTTTATTTTAGTGCCTGGGTGATAATAAATTAAAACTTCTCCCGGCCCTAGTTGTCCCGTAAGTGGAAACATCGAGCAATCCTTTCACTGCTGTGCTATCAGAGCTCACGTTAAATTTGCTGTTTTTTGCCTTTCTTTAGCCCAAAACCCTTTTGGTTTACCCCCCCCGCATGTGATGTGTAACCAAAAGTAGTTAAAATAAAGTATATGTCCAAAAAGGTTAAAATTTTACAAGAATAAACATGGCCCTCTTTTTACAGCTTTCCCCAGCACCGACACAATGGGAAAGGGGTCTCTTATGGGGGTTTTAATGCGCTGGGCGTTACTTCCACAAGGGGCCTTTTTCCCCAACTTGGGCCCAAAAAGCACTGCGTCACCTGCCCCGCACTTATATCAGCCGACAAACTTCAAACACCCCGGGGGAATACCCCCAGGACTTTCTTACTTTTAGGGCCAAATTTTCCCGTACTTATAAAAAATAGAAATTTAAAATGGGGGGGCCCGGGAAGTAAAAAGACATTGGGGGGACGAGCCCTGTCTATCTCCCTGGTTTTTCTGGGTGAAAAAGGGGTTTGGGCCATCCCTACAAAAAAGTAGGTGATGTATACTTTTTAAAAATATTTGTATACTATAAGTGTAAGTTTTAAAGTATATTTTAACAAATGTGTACATTGTAATTTATATATACATAGTTATAGTGTAAAAGTGATTATCAGACATATAACTCACCGGCCACTTTAATTGGGACCCCCATCTAGAAACCCCGGTTGGGCCCCCCCCCTTTTGCCTTCAAACTCCCCAAATTTTCTTGGGGCATAATTCCACAAGTGTTGAAAAAAGATCCCAAATTGGTACCAAGGGGCCCAAAGAGTGCCAAGAAAATTTCCCCACACCATAAACACCCCACCACCACCGAAACCGTTATACGGGCAGGATGGATCCATGCTTTCATGTTGTTGACCCCAAAATTTTGACCCCTACCACCAATTCGCAGCAAAATGGACTCATCAACCAGCAACGTTTTTCCAATTTTCACTTCCAAATTTCGATGACTTGGCAAATTGGACCCTCTTTTCCTGTTCTTCTGAAAGAGGGGGCACCCGGGTTTGGGGTCTTCTCTGCTGTAGCCCATCTGCCTCAAATTTGGGCCGACTGTGCTTTCAGAGATCCCTTTTCTGCCTCCTTGGTTGTAACGGGGGGCCCTATTTGAGTCCTGTTGCCTTTCTATCAGCTTGAACCATCTGCCCTTCCCCTTTGACCTCGGGCATAAACAAGGATTCCGCCCACGGGACTGCCGCTCACTGATGTTTTTTTTTTTTCGTACCCTTTCTCTGAAAACCCTAAAATGGTTGTGCGTGAAAATCCGGGAATCACATTTCTGAAATACCAGACCACCCTTTGGCACCAACAACCATCCCACGTTCAAAGCACAAAAATCACCTTTCTTCCCCATACTGAGCTCGTTTAAACGCAGAGATTGTTTTGCCCATGCTACAGCCTAAATGCACATTGCCGCCATTGATTGGCTGATTAGAAATTAATGTTAACGAGCATTGGACAGTGTCCCAATAAATGGCCGGTGAGTGTAAGTGTATATTAAAGTATTTAAACATATATGTGTATAGTGTAAAGTACATGTATTCACTTGTTAAAAAGTAAAATTACATATATGTGTATATGTAAATTTTAAATGAAATACAAAAAAATGTGTACAGTGAAAAAAAGGGTTAATACACAAGTATTTTAACAGATCAGATTGCTTAAGCACCACGATTTTGAAAGGCTTTTGCTTGAGTACAAGAAAAGGGAGAGCTGCAGATCTAGATAAAAGGGATACAAAACAACAACCAAAAAAATGGGCTAAAGCTGAACTTTTAATTAAGCCTCATAAAATAAACCGAACATGAAATGGATAGCATAAACCATATTTTCTCTAGTCGCCATCAACAATAGTACAATCAATAGCTGTGTGTTTTTAACTCACATCACCAGGCTGCAATCCAGTATATGTGAAGATCCAGCTTTTTTAACAGATAAAGGGAAGGTTATAAATCATAAAAAGGGATCTACAAAAGTCTCAATTATTCCTATTGAGGCCTGCTTAGCTAGCAGGGAACCTGCCCTGAAAAGGACGACCCCACCCTTTGGAGGCAGGCCCTACACACAACTAGGGAAAGGTATTAATAAGAAAAAGGGATCTACAAAAGTCTAAACCTTTTCGGGGCGGGTTCCCTGCTAGTTAGGCAGGGCTTAATAGGGGTGGTTAAGGCTTTTTTAGATCCCTTTTTATGATTAAAGGGGTTGTCTCACTACAAGGATTGCTGCTTTTTATGTTAAAGATCTTGCAAAAACAAGTCACTTTGCAATATATGTCCATTAACAGTGCCCCTTTATCACTAGTGGCCGGACCGTCCTGTGGGTACACCGATTCATTATCAGTTTCCATCTACTTTTCGGGTACCTTTTTGGTATGGTTTAATTAGTAAGATATTCTATTGTCCCCTGAGGAACCCTTGCTATCAAAAAGGGGGAAACGTGTAAGGCTTTTTTAGGACGGTATTCTGTCCTATTGTTTTAGAATAGGCTTCACTTTAGGGATTAGTTATAGCAAAGCGGCCCTTTTTTGGGCGATTTCCCCGCTGATTTTGAGGATATCATTAGGGTCATATAGAGTTTACTATTATTTATATGCGCTAGTATTGTGGCGAGATTGTACTATATACCAACGAAGAGCATCTAATCGTGAGTTGTTCAAAATTTATTCTCTTTTGTTATTTTCCTATGGTGAGCCAGATATTTAAGGGATATTATTCTATTTAGTGGGGATATATGCTTTTTGTATTTTTTAAATATATTTCTATTAAAAGTTATGTTTTAATTGGGATTCTGTATTTGCTGTGATTAGTCATTACCAGTGTCCTACCTATTCCTAGATATCCACTCCTGTATGGGCTGCATCAGCTCCTCAGGTCACTATAGCTACAGACCTGTTCATTCTCTCCTGATAGGCTGCCAGCACTGGTTGCTATAGCTACAGACCTGTTCAATCTCTCCTGATATGCTGCCAGCACTGGTTGCTATAGCTACAGATCTGTTTGATCTCTCCTGATAGGCTGCCAGCACTGGTTGCTATAGCTACAGACCTGGCTTCTACTGCTGCCTAGTAGAAGCCAGTAAACACGCCCCTGAATTAAAAATGAAAGCAAGAAAACAGGACTGAGGTGAGATGAATCCATGTAGTGAGACAACCCCTTTAATACTCCTTCCTACAGTCATACCATCAGCCTGGAGAGACGGGGTGAGAGAAAGAGGGAGAAACTGAGAAGGAGGAAAAGGGAGATAGAGAGAGATAGAGAGAGATAGATAGAGAGAGAGAGAGAGAGAGAGAGAGATGAGAGAGAGAGAGAGAGATAACTGGAAAAGGAAAATACAGAACATCGAGGGACAGACAAGGAAACTGTCTGGAGAGGAAGGGAAAGATTGAGATAAGGAGAACTCGGGGAGTGTACCAAGAGACATTTTCAGTCCCGCAACAGAGAGATAGATAGATAGATAGATAGATAGATAGATAGATAGATAGATAGATAGATATGGGATAGATAGATATGAGATAGATAGATAGATAGATAGATAGATAGATAGATAGATAGATAGATAGATAGATAGACAGACAGACAGACAGACAGACAGACAGACAGACAGATAGATAGATAGATAGATATGAGATAGATAGATAGATATGGGATAGATAGATATGAGAGAGATAGATAGATAGATAGATAGATAGATAGATAGATAGATAGATAGATAGATAGATATGAGATAGATAGATGTGAGAGAGATAGATAGATAGATAGATGGAGAGAGAGAGAATTGTGAAACATGAGGAAACTGTCCAGAGGAAGGGAGAGACTGAGATAAGGAGAAGGTCTGAGTAGAAACAGATCTACGGAGAGAGATGAAACGGTTTAGGAAATTGCCAGAGAAGCAATTGTAATGGAGAAGAGAAGTATGGATACCTCCAAGTGTAATTGTCTACCTAAACAGTAAACTGTGATGGAAGTGTAACCTGCTGAGTAAAGCCTGCAAGATCTCAAGCTGAGAGTCTGTGCTCCTTTGCGCTGGTGCACTACAGTTCCCAGCAATCCCAACTGGTAGACCTGACATCCATGCACACCGGCTACCAAGGTGTATCTACCTGCACCCACCATCCTCCTCCTCTGGCACATCTTACAGTAATGTTAATGATTATTATCCTAAGTGATGAACCCCGTTAGGTCTTGTAGCTCATTCTCCGTCTTTGGGTCAGTCTAAGTCTCATAGACCTAAGTAGATTCCTATAATTTAAGTGTTTTTCACGTAGATACTATCTATACTGTTTAATGAAAATCAGCCCTTGAAAAAAGCCTCATCTATGTATAATAGTGTAACACATCTAATTAATACAGTCATAGAGTTACCAAATAATACACCCATATGGGAGCCAATATCTCAAAATACATACTACTATCATACTGTTACTAAAAAGCCCATTGTACCAAAACCCCCTATACCAATTTAAAACCCCTACAAAGGACCCCAAAATTTAAAAAGGGCAATTTTGTTGTACCAAAGCTCTGCCCGGGCATAGAAGGGGATTACAGAGCAGTTGCATTTCAGTGACTCCCCCCCCCCCCCCCCCCCCCCCCCCCAGGTGACTTTTTCTCGATGGGAAAACCCCTTTTCTTTTTCCTTTTTTTTCCATCTGGCCCAAAACGACATGATGACTCCCCGACATGACTAAACCCCGCAGAAATTTTTTCCCCCACAAACATTTAGATTTCCACTTTTCCGCATTTCCCACCCGTTCTCCCCCGCGTACAAACCCCTTTCCTTTTTTTCCCCAGATGTTGGTTTAAAAATCCTCTGGGAGATAGGGTAAAACCCCCTTTTTAAAGGGAGGGGGGACCCCAATTTGCCCGGTAGGGGCCCCCCCTTAAAATGACAGTTTGTTTTCCTCGGCATTTGGATGGGTAATTTTAGGGGCCCCCATTAGTGGGGTATATTTTTTAAAATTTCCCCAGTAATAGTAGGGGGCGAGTTAGTTTGGGGAATTATGGGCCTCCAAATTTGGTAGTTTATTGGTCCCCCCTTTAAATTTTGGTAAACTTTTTAAAAGGGGAAAAAGGTATGCAAAATTTTTGGTTTATAGCCCCCTTTAAAATTTGTATTTTAAGGCCCCCATTAGGTAGGGGAGATATATAGGCCCCTTTGATTTAAATCTTAGACCCCCTGTCATGTAGGTGGGCCAAATCAAACTTTTTTGTTGATCTGGACCCTTTTTCTTCCCTGTCCTGGGGCCCCAGCATGACCCTTTAAACCCCCATGACCCCCAGATTAAAAAAAGTGCCTGAAAAGGGAAAATCCCTTTTTAACCACCCTTTTTTGGGTTTAAAAAAGGGGCATTTATATCCCCTTTCCTGGGAACAGCATGAGCCCAAAACCCTGCATGACCCCCATTTAAAAAAATTTCCCCGGAAAAAAGGAAATCTTTTCCCAAACCCCCATTTTAGTTTCAAATGGGCATTGGATATACCTGTCCCGGGGGCCAAAAAGCATGAGCCCAAAACCTGCAATTAACCCCCCAATTTAAAAAGTGCCCGGAAAAAAAAGGAAATTTTCAAAAACCCTTTTTTTTTTAACCAAAGGGGGATTTACTATCCCTTTTTCCCGGGCCCCAAACTTTTAGCCCCAAAACCCGTCCCGACCCAAAAATTAAAAAAAGGGGGCGGAAAAAAAGTTTGCTTTTGGGAAACAGTATTTTTAGTGAAAGGGGACATTGGGTATCCCCCTTTTTCCCGTAACGGCCCGCATGACCCCCCAAAAAAAACCCCCAGGGTTTCCCTTATGGACCATCGCACCCCAAAAAAATTTTGGGAAAAAGAATATTAAAGTTTTTAAAAACAAACTCCCCTTTTTCCTTTTCCCGCTGTTTCTAAAGCCTACTTGGGCCAATTTCTATGGTTTTCATTTTTTCCTTCCCTTAAAAATTAGAATGTGAAAACAAACGAAAAAAAATGTCCCCCAGTAGGTCAAGAGGCCTGTTGAAAATCCCGCTTTCTTGCATTCAACAAAATCCTGCAAAATTCAAAATCCTGCTTTAAAAAAAAACTATCATTCAAAAAGCAAAGATTAGCGCCCAACTTTGGGCGACTGGTGAAAAAAGAAAATATTAAAAAAGTTATTTGGGGTTAAATGGGGGCCTTGCACCCCTGACAAACAGGGTAATTTTACTATCAAAATGTTTTAACAACCCCAAAATGTGGACAATGAGCTCTTTTGCGCCCCAAACAGACGCACGGGCTGAATTAAAAAGTATTTTTTAAAAATTATATGGATTAATATGGCGGCCTTGACCCCCTGAAACAGGGTAATTTACTATTAAAAATTTTATTTTCACACTTTTCGGGCACAAGGGGCCCCTTTTGGGGGCAAAACAGGGGCACACCCGGGCCTTTTAATAAAACCCCTTTTTAAAAAATTATATGGATAAGTTTATGCCCGGGTTTTTTGGGGAAAACTGCACGCGTGATTGCAAAAGAAAATGGAAAAAACCGGGACCCCCCCCTCCTATAGGGGGCCCTGCTGGCCCCAAAAAAAATGGGTTTAAAAAAAAAATGTTTTTTCAATTCATGGGTAAAGAAACATGAGGGTTTCAAAATTTTTCCCTTCCTTTCAAAAGGCCCCTTCCCCCCCTGCAATACCCCCCCCCCCCCACCCCCCCTCCCCCCCCCCAGTCCTGCGGCTACCACACAACAGTAAAATTTTTCCTTTTAAAAATTTCTTAACTTTAAATTTAAAAAGTGAAATTCCCCCTTAACTAACTCTATTTTAAGCTGTAGGTAAAGGGGGATGGTTTCTTGTATTAGAAGGACCTTTCTCAGGCTGTTAGAAAGCTATTGGGTTTTTTAAAAGGGAGACAGGCCCTGGCCCGCCTTTTGAAGTTTTCATAGACAGGGTTGAGCTGAAAAGGAAAATGAGGGTTTCCTAGATTTAAAAAGAAGGTCAGTGAATTTTTTTCAGCCCCAAAGAGATCTAAAAAAAGTGGTGCGTTGTTTAAACCCCCCTCCCCCCCCCTCTAAACCTCGGGTGAAAATGGAAAAAAGGCCCCCAATAGTAATAGATTATTGTAAGATTGTCACCTTAAATTTTCGGGGACGGCCAAATTTTCCCTTTACCCCAAAAACCGTGCCCATTTTCCTTCGCTAATAATTTTCGCTATGTGAAGACTGTGACATTAATCAAGGGTTTGGGCAGAAAAAAAAAAACTAGGCAAAGAAACACTAGAGAAATGGTTTTTGTTTAGTGTTCCGGTATACCCAAAAAAGAGCAAACATGAGAATTACTCCCCGGGGATAAAGGGAAGGTGAAGTTTTTCCCGGGGCAGTATCCATATACAGTATACAGGACAGGGGAAGTGGTACTGTCCCGTTTTCCATTTATACAGGCAGGGGGAAGTGGTAAAGGGCAGTATTCCCTATATACAGGGAAAAAGGGAGAAGTGGGGGTGTACAGTATAAAATATATACAGGAAGAAAAAGTGGTAATGTGCAGTTTTAATATATGAGGACAGGAGGGAAATTTGGTTTCTGTTTCAGTATCAATTTTAGAGGGGCAGGAGAAAATGGGGAAAAATGGCCCGTTTTATAAATATATACGGGGCTTGGGGGAAGGGGGGTTACTGTGCAGTATCCATATATACAGAAAAAGGGGAAAATTTGGTAGTGACAGTATACATAAGGGGAAAGGGGAAATTTGGTTTGTGTTTCAGTATTTCATTTTTCAGGACGGGGAAGTGGTGGGTTACCGTATTCATATATTCAGGACAGGAGGGAAGGGGGGTCGCTTTAAAAAGGGTTCTTCAGTATCCCTATATTTAAACAGGGGAAGGAAACTCAAAAAAGAAGGGGATGGGGCAGTATCATTTATACAGGCGGGGAAAGGGGTGGAGAAATTAAAGGACAAGGGTTTTTCAGATAACCCTATTTACAGGAAAGGGAGGCCGGTTTTTTACCTGGGGCTCAGTATTTCCCTTTTTAAAAAGGACCCGGGGAAGGGGATGTGAAATTTTCCATTTATACGGAAAGCGGGAAAATGGTAAATGTGTAGGATCCATATGTTGGACAGGGGAAATGGGGACTGTACAGTATCCATATATATAGGTCATGAGAAGTGGTACTGTGCAGGACAGGAAAAAGTGGGTACTTGTGGACCCGTGGAAAATATCCCCACAGTATATTTCAGGGTAAATGGTACTGTGCTATCCTTTTTTAAAAGGACAGGGGGAGTTGGGATGTGCCCGTATCCCATATTACAGGACAGGAGAAGGTTTGGGGACTGTGCAGTATCCTTATATACAGGAAAAAAAGGGGGAAATTTTGGGGATGTACAGTTTACTTTTATACAGGCAGGAGGGAAATGGTACTGTGCGTATCCATAATACAAGGGGCCGGGGAAGGGGTACTTGTGCAAAATATCCAAAAATATAAAGGGGAAAAGGGGGAAATGGGGACTGTGTTAGTTTTCCATATGTAAGGGGGGGAAATGGGGGCTGTACAGTATCCAATAATAAAGGGCATGAGAAGTGGTACTGTGCAGGACAGGGAAAGAAGTTTTGGGGACTTTGGTACTGTGCAGTAAACCCTTTCGTATATACAGGAGAAAATGGTATTGGGTTTTCCATTAACAAAGGGCAGGGGTAGTGGTACTTTTTGCAGATCATATATCAGGACAGGGGAAGTGGTTTAAAATTTCAAGGGTGCATTTGGGAAAGGGGGGACAAAGGGAAAATTTGGGTTTTTTCAGTGGCCCTTGATTTCGAATTGAGCACTTAGTAAGAAAAAAGGCCCCCATATATAAATCCAAAATAAAACACCCCATGGGGCTTTTGCTTTAATTTTGTCGTCTCCCTTAGGGAGATTCGTGCAAACTCCCTTCACATGGCGTATTTGTCGTATTATAAATCCCAAAAAAAACCGGCCCAGGCAATGGGTTTTTTTAAAGAGGGGGAAAATATGCCTCATGCTTTTCCGAAACATTTTTTTATTTCCCGCGGTTTTGGGAGCAAAATTTTTTTTTATTTAAAAAAAAAAAAAAATGTCTTTTTTTGACCCTTTTTTTCCGTGCCCTATTCAAATGTGGGTAAAGTTATTTGGCTATGGATTAGCCTCATGAAGTTCAACTACTGTCTGTCCACAACCGCAGTAAATTCCATGGCAAAAGGGAAAGGGCCCTTTGCAGCAGTAAACGGGGGGGAGGCTTTTTTTAAAGTAAACCAAAACCTTTTGGGTTTATGCCCGATCTGGTCACAGTCCTCCAGCCCCTCAATGCCCCCTTCTGTGTTTAAAAAGGGAAGGGTGAGGATAGGTTTGAAGAAGGTAGGCGAAACCCCCCAGGCGCCACTTCATCCTTTGGGGAAAAAAATTTGGGGCGCCGGAGGTTTAGAGTTTGGGCTAAAATTTTTTTTTTGGGGAGGGGTTTTATGGCCCTTTTTTACCTAGGGGCACCAAAAATTTGCTTGTCCCAGACCTGTCCAGGAATCACCCTAATTTTTTTAAACAAAAAAGGGGGGGGTAAATTGCTGCCCTCTGATAGAACGCCGCCCGAGGTGAGGGCCTCACCTAACCTTATGGACGGTGCAGCCTTGTATATAGCTTTGGTATCAAAGCTATATTCACACATCAAAATCAGACTCTCCATAGCAACCAATCTGAGCCCATCGCAACCAATCAGAGCTCAGCTTTCATTATAGCAGAGCAGTATAACACATGAAAGCTGAGCTCTGATTGGTTATTATGAGCTTTAATTGGTTGCTATGACTTATGATTGGTTGCTATGAGCTCTGATTGGTTGCTGTGGGCTCTGATTGGTTGCTATGACTTCTGACTGAGGGCTATGGGCCTTAATTGGTTGCTATGAGCTCTAAGTAGTTGCTATGGGCCTTAATTGGTGGCTATGGGCAGTGATTGGTTGCTATGGGTCCTAATTAGTCGCTATGGGCTCTGGTTGGTTGCTATGGGCTCTGATTGGTTGATATGGGCTCTGATTGGTTGATATGGGCTATGTCTTACTGCTAGACAGTTTTAATAAATGTCATAATCATGTCATCCAAAATCTTTATAAAGTTATACAGAGCTAAACAAAACCCTATACGGTATCTACACAATGTGCCAGTATATACCCAAATGATATACCCTGCTGTATCCAAATCATAACTCATACAATGACCACAGCGCCATACACTGCTCAAAGAACAAACCTAACAGTATCCGAATAGAATCACTGTACAGAATCCAAATAATACACTAAATAGTACTCAGATATCAGGTTAGTAGGACCTTACACAGCATCTTATAAAAATACTGTCTATCATTATAACATATACAATATACAAAACATAATAACCATGTATATACTGTGTAAATGATTACCTATAGGTAGCAAAATGTACATATATGTAATGACACAGTACATATAGTTACAAATCCACATACTGGGCACGTATAGTGTCACATTATATAATGTACATAGTGACACATGTATATAATGTATATACATAGTGTAGTTATAATGTAAGTTTATGTACAGTCCCTAGGAGTCCTGTGTGCCACCATTAGGGCAGTTCACGAGAGAGTCCTTGGGAATTGAGGTGGAATGGAAGCTGGTGGTGGCTGTTGTGGAAGCAGCGCCCCCTAGAATGTGTCGGACTATTGCACTCTGCTCCTTGTACTGTGACTTTCTGGTAGTTTTGGTAATTTTTAACAAGATAAGAACCCCAAAGGGAAAATTAACTCCTCTTCACTTGGGGCCCCCCCCCTTTTACCATCTTCAGTGTGGGCCTCTGGGACAGGAACCCCCTGACTTGGGCCCCTGGGTCCTCCGCTCATGGGTCTCAAATCCCCACTGAACTGGTGGCCCCTTTAGATCAACCCCGCTCTTTTGGCCCTCTGAATGGTAAGCTGAGAGGCTGCCCTCTGTCCCTCCGTCATGGGCCTAGGATAAAAGGGGCTGAATTTGGGGCCCCTAAACAAATCCCTATCCCTCAGAAATGACAGTTCTTAAACTGGGGGTGGACTCCAGTCCACCCCCTTCAGCTCTCTGATGGCTGCTTGCCCTAACAGTCCAACTGTCCCTCTCTCTAGACTGTTAACCCCTTCTATACTTAAGGGACATCTTAATACACTCTAGACAAATTTCCCATACAATGGGAGTATATATAAATATATACAATTACCCTCCTTTACAGGTAGGTTATAGGGGACCACATATAGGTAGGCAGGTTTTAGGTAGGTTTTAGGGGGGGCCCATATAGGTAGACAAGCTTAAGGTAGGTTATAGTTGGGCCTAAATAGTAGGGAGGCTTAGGGGTCAGTTATAGGGGTCCCATATAGTAGACAGGCTTTAGGTAGGTTATAGGGGGCTCCATATAGGTAGGCAGGCTTAGGGGTAGGTTATAGGGGCCCCATATAGGTATGCAGGCTTAAGGTAGGTTAAAGGGGGCCCCATATACGTAGGCAGGCTTAGGGCTAGCTTATAGGGGCCCCATATAGTTAGGCAGGCGTAAGGTAGGTTAAAGGGGGACCCATATAGGTAGGCAGGTGTAAGGTAGGTTAAAGGGGGCCCCATATAGGTAGGCAGGCTTATTGGTAGGTAATATGGGGCCCCATATAGGTATGCAGGCTTAGGGGTAAGTTATAGGGGGCGTCATATAGGTAGGCAGGCTTAGGGGTAAGTTATAGGGGGCGTCATATAGGTAGGAGGCTTAGGGGTAGGTTATAACATCAATGGAGGCCATGATATCTGGGCTACAGCCGTTGATTTGCAAGATCCTGGAACTTTTTCCTCCCATGTTGTTTGAGATGGGGTGAGGGAGCTTGGCTTTTTAGTCTATATAGTTGGGTCTGTGACAACAAATAGGGTTGCTGTGACTCTTCATTAGATGGCAATGCACCAGGCTGAGACTTCAATACTGCTGCTACCTGTGTATTCACAGCATTTCAATTTGTTTGCTTTGAAGCAGTGAATTCTGGCTGTGAGATTGCAGCCTGAGGTGTCCCCCTAGCCACCTGTGATGCTGCTGGTGCTTCTGGGGCATTAGATGTGCCATGCATTTTGTGTCCTGGTGGCTGCTGTGGGTCAGTCACTCCTTGTGCAACCATCTGTAAAGCCTACGCTACCTCAGGGGTTCCCTGTGTGTCCTCTGCTGAGGATTGAGCGCCCGCTGTTATCCCACATCCATTGCTCATGGAGGACGGGGGATCGGGTGCCATCTAGGCTAGGTGGCCTTTCTGTGCTCCGGGTCCTTTCTTTGCACCTGGCTCCCACTGCCTTCTAAGCTACCGCCAGGGGCGTAGCTACAGGGGATGCAGAAGTAGCGGTCACTACCGGGCTCTGGAGCCCTGAAGGGCCCAAAGGCCCCTCTATCGCATAAGGAGATACCAGTATTATAAATGGCACATGGTAGGTGGGGGCCTTTTTATGGATTTTACACTGTGGCCCCGAAGCTTTAAGTTACGCCTCTGGCTACCGCTTCATGCACCGGAGTAGTAGTACAGTATGTGGCACTAAGAAACGTGTGCCGGTGAGATGTGGGGATATCCCGTTTTTAGCGGAGAGATGCGGGAGCACCTACTCACTGTGTCCCCTCATGTAAGCACCAGAACCGGAATGTTTCTTCTTATGAATGGTCCTATTACCTGATGTCCAACAATGCTCCCTCCATTGCATCAAGGATCATACATGGATACTGCAAACCCTTGAGGGAACCTCAAGGGTCATTGGTGAGCACCGACCATTTTTTCTTTTTTTCTTTATGTATACAGTAATATTAGGCCTGCTTCACATCTGTGTCTTAGTTCGGAGTCTCTGTTGCAACTGGATGTGCTTTACAATGGACACCAACAGTGCCCCCGACAGACCCTATTGACTATAATGGGTCAGTTGGGTTTCTGCCGCAGTGTCTGTCATCTTCATGGAAAAAATTGGCGCAGCCTGTCACGTTAATTTTTCCATCATTCCCAACACTGATGTGAACAAGACCTTAGTTATTGTGTGCCATGTAGTCTTAGTGGTATCATGCCCTAGACCAGTACTGCCCAATCAGTACCCGGGCACCACTCTCTTATCAGTGGCAAATAGTGAAGATAGTTTCTGTCAGACAATTTTACTGTATTGCTATTTATTATAATGTACCTGTGACAGCAAGAGTAATAGACTCTAATAGGCTCTTATACATGGCAGACACAGATGCTTTCATGGAAATCATGGGCAAGAGCTTGGACTGGTCCACAGGGGAAGCCCACGGTGACTATGGCAGACATATACAGGGAAAGGTAGAAAGGCAGAAAGAAAGAGGCATATACAGCAGATGTAGGGTGAGCCCCCAGAATCAAATCCACTGATGGGCCCCAAGAAACATCTCCACTGGTGCACCCCTAGAATAAACTCCATTAGTGGACCTCCAGAGTCAACTCTTGGTGGCCCCCAGAATCAATTCCACTGGTGGGCCCCAAGAATTAAGTCCACTGGTGGGCTCCAAGTAACATCTCCACTGGTGGCTCCAAGAATCAGCTCCACTGGTGGGCCCCAAGAGTCAACTCCACTGGTGGGCCCCAGGAACCAACTCCACTGGGGGAGCCGAAGAATCATCTCCACTGGTGGGCCTCAAGAATAAACTCTACTTGTGGGCTCCCAGAATCAATTCCACTAGTAGACCTCCAGAATCAATCGCACTGGTGGGTCCCAGGAATCAACTCCACTGGTGGTAACCAAGAATCAGCTCCACTGGTGGTAACCAAGAATCAACTCCACTGGTCGGCCCGCAGTAATACCTCCACTGGTGGACCCCTAGAGTCAACTCCACTGGTGGCCCCAAAAATCAACTCCACTGGTGGGCTCCCAGAATGCAATTCCGATGGTGAGCCTTAGGCAACCTGCAATGACATTGCAGGGCTGCCCAAGGGTGACAGAGGAAGCTCCCTCCCTCTTTTAACCACCTAACTGCCGCAGATGCTACTGACTGTGGTATCTGGGGGGTTAAATGGCTGGGAACAGATCTAGCTCTGATCCTGGCTACTAGAGCTGGAGCTCAGCTGTACTGTACATCTAATTTTTGCTGCATATGGTGCGGGGACAGCCTCTGAATACTTGTATGGCACCCAGAAGACTTGCCAACTCTCATGGGTCTGGGAGATTTTGCAAGTGCTCGGCCTGGAACACTTTTGCTTCTGTCCTTTCTTTACTACACCAGTGCTAAGAACTTGGCTGGTTGCCTTTCCAGTGGATCCTGCTTGTATAATGTAAGAGCCCTGTTCTCTGTCTCCATTATGTGGATCTTAGATTTAATATTTTTTTCTATACAATTGACTCAGTATAAAAGTATATTTTTAAAAAGAAATTGTGCCTGCAATCAAAAACTACATAAAGAAAGAAGGCTGGCTCTGAAAAACATTGATTCAAAAGCAGTGAAACGTAATAATAACTGCACCCCACAGTGTTCCAACGTTACCGGCATACACATGATTAACGACACCTACACCAAAACATGGGCCCGAAATGATGATAGAGAACAGCCTCAAAAATAAATCAAAACGCCGACAGAAAAGGCAACCACAAAAGTTACAGAGAATAACACCTCTTTATTCTATTATATATAACAAACAATAGAAACAGTATAGAGGGAGGTAAAAAGGAACCACTTCTGAAAAGAGGACGCCAAACAGTCGGCTATACATAAAAGATACAAAAATCACTCAAGACCCCCCAAGTTCTACACAACGCCCAACTGATAGATAAACAAGACAAATAGCGACTACCCGCTAACCTGAGTGTTCGATGCTCCCGGGTAAGAGCCACTTACACTTGCAAACCAAGAAATTTAAAAAGTGTGGAGTGACCAGCTTCACGTCCATGAAGACAGTTCGGTAAAACGTAAAGTTATTGGCAAAAATATTCAAAAGCACAATATGCTAATGGCAACGAATCACCCAATAAAGTGCAAGGTTCACCAAGCTAAGAACATACTGACGCGTTTCGAAGGTATAACCTCTTTACTTACATGACGCTTTTCGAAGTTATAACCTCCTTACTCATATGAGTAAGGAGATTATACCTCCGAAATGCGTCAGTATGTTATTGCCTTGGTGAACTTAACCAGACAAGAACAAAAGACGCATTTGAAGGGAAAACCTACTTATCAATGCCGTTTCGAAGATATTAAATTACTTACATGACGCTTTTCGAAGTTATAACCTCCTTACTCATATGAGTAAGGAGATTATACCTCCGAAATGCGTCAGTATGTTATTGCCTTGGTGAACTTTAACCAAGACAAGAACATACTGACGCATTTTGAAGATATAACCTACTTACTCAAATGACGCGTTTCGAAGATATAACTTCCTTACTCATATGATGCTTTTCGAAGTTATAACCTCCTTACTCAAATAAGTAAGGAGATTATGCCTCCGAAAGGCGTCAGCATGTTCTTGCCTTGGTGAACTTTCACCAAGACAAGAACATGCTGAAGCATTTCGAAGGTATAACCTCTTTACTCATTTGATATATTTCGACGTTATAACCTCCTTACTCATATGAGTAAGGAGATTATACCTCCGAAACGCGTCAGCATGTTCTTGTCTTGGTGAACTTTCTAACTCCTTACTCATATGAAGCTTTTCGAAGGTATAACCTCCTTACTCATATGAGTAAGGAGATTAAACCTCCGAAATGCATCAGTATGTTGGTGAACTTTAACCAAGACAAGAACATACTGACGCATTTTGAAGGTATAACCTACTTACTCATATGACACATTTCGAAGTTATAACCTCCTTGCTCAAATGACACGTTTTGAAGGTATAACCTCCTTTCTCATATGAGTATGGAGATTATACCTCCGAAACACGTCGGCATGTTCTTGTCTTGGTGAACCTTGCACTTGAGTGGGTGATTAGTTTCCATGAGCATATCATGCTTTTAAATACTTTTTCATTTACTATGTTCACACGGCTTATTGCGGCGCATATAGTACACGCTGCAATACGCCAGCTGTTTGTGATCAGCGCGTTATTCCAAAGCACGGGGGCGCTGGCCCCATAGACATGCATTGTCAGAGGCGCGTATTCTCCACTAACAAATGACATGTCGATTACCCCCCTCACGCGTACAATACGATTGTATTGTACGCACGGGGGGATGCCACGTAATTCATAGCTCTCTATAAGAGCTATGAATTACCGTATTTGTGTCACTCATTTCGCGGCGTTAAAAGTACAATAGGTGGCGAAATACGCGCTCAATTACGCTACTTAATAAGCCATGTGAACATAACCTCAGAAGTTCCATTCGGAACCTCCGTCGCATGTTCCGCCTGGAATGACGGACAAAATAGCGCAGCAACCTACACTGTTATTTCCGTCTACACAGCGGACACCACGGCGGAAGTCTGACGGACCTATTGTAATCAATAGGGTTCGTCGGGTGCCGTGGGTTCCAATTGTGAAACGGATCCCATCCATGGCTTCCGTTTTCACCTTTGCAACGGAGATGTAAACAATGCCTTACCCCTATTGGTATAAAACTTTTGGACAATATTATGTTTTGTTATCTTTGTATTAGTTAGACTGCAGTTCTTTAACCGTTTACCGCCACATGGTCATAATTTTATGGCTCTTCGCTTTTTTCATCTCCACCTTTCAAGAGCCATAACTTTTTATTTTTCCATCTACTGTACATAAACATATGGCAGCTTCTTTTTTTAGTGAGACAAGATGTACTTTTAAACGGTGCCATTTTAATGTACTGGGAAACTGAAATTAAAATTCTAAGTGGGGTGAAATGTGAAAAAAAAACATGTTTGGGAGGGGGTTTTTTTTATGGCGTTACCATATGGTATATATTTTTTTTGCAGGTCGCTAAAATTCCGATTATACCAAATGTGTAGGGTTTTATTTCTAAGTTTTTGTACTTTAAAAAAAAAAAAAAAAACCATTCTCTGTTTCTTAAATTTGCGCGACCAATAACTTTTTTGTTATTCCACCCCTGGGACACTTGACTATTATAGGGCTAAATCACAGAAGGGTGTACCAAGATGGCTGTTCCATTACTTCCTGCCTGGGGCAGGAAGTTATAGAAGTGGTAACAAGGCAGCTATGGAAGCCTTTATAAGGCTTCCAGCTGTCATGGTAACCAATCGGCACCCCTCAATCTCATCATTGCGGGGGGGCAATTGGAGGGAGGAATGGTGTGCCACATCCATGCGTCACATGTTGGTAAGGGGTTATTGGTATTTATATCTATTGTTACTTTACAGTGATATTTTGGTTGGAAGGTGTGTAGAACTTGGAGGGTCTTGAGGGACATTTGTATATTTTTTGTATACCCAACTGTTTGATGTCCTGTCTTCAGAAGGGGTTCCTCTTTCCCTCCATGTTGTCACGGGTCGGGCTTGAGTATGGGGGTCGGGCTGTGGGCGCACTCATGTCCCCTCTCCTCTTGCTGCCGGAAACAAGTGGCGCTGCCACCCGCATGTCGAGCTGAGGGCGCACTTGTCCTCCAGTTCCGTACTCACCTCTCCATGCTCCTGCTTCCCTACACGTCTCTGCTGGCCGGCACATGCGTCCCCGATTTCCAGGGCGAGCGTGTGCCAGCTCAGTGCCATTCAAAGGACCAGTGTCCCGGTAATTGGTTAATTGCCGGGTGCTGACCCTACATAATCTGGCCAATCCTTTACTGTCGTGCCGGATCTATACTGCCCTGAGCCTTAGTGGAAGCATTCCATTAGTGTTCCTGTCTTTGCCGTATGTCCTGACCTCTGCCTCTGTCTACTGACCATGTTTTGCCTGCTGCCTGCCCTGACCTCTTTGCCTGTCCCCGACTATGAGTTTGCCTGCTGATTCTGTACCACGTTACACCTCGGCCACCCCCGCAAGCAAGTTTCATTAGCGGTAGCAACCTGGGGGTCATTTGCTGCAGCAAGCCCAACCCGCCTTGCGGCAAGCTCTGGTGAAAACCAAGGACCTCTTAGACTCCACTGCCTGACGCAGCTTACACCATCGCTTGCTTGCGGTGGCCCAGTGGTTTCACTACCTACGATCCTTACACATGCATACTGTTTTTATTGTACATTGTATGTGTGTACGGTGTGCAACCACCATAAAAGTGGTCTGATTTGCATTTGTATCGGAAATTTGCATATTTATGTTTATTATACGTTTATATTTGTACATAAGTGTTGTAATCATAATGATGGCAACTAAGCATCTTCATTGAGGTACATGGGGCTTTTCCATTCAGAATGAGGAGTTTCGGGCTTGTTCTGGAGATAGATGTGGGTCCCAGAGATGGGAAAATTTGACCCTGCCCATGGGAATTTTACCATAGGAGTTCGGGTAGAAGACCTATACTCTCAACATTTTCAAACCGAATGCTTGGAGCTTATCTGCCCCACCTTGTGGTTCCAGTTACTTAAATTTCCCACTTCATGGACTCCTCCAGAACAACAAGGGCAACCCAAGTCAAATAAACCAGATGAAAAACCAAAGAAGATGGGGGTTCATGCGAAAATTGTACTCGATAACACCGCATGTGAGAAGTCCCTTCTCACCTTATACACTCTCTAATCTCCTCCACACATCCCAGCTTTAACCCCCATATCAACCATCCATTTCTACCCTTTGCCCCCTCTAAAAGTGATGCTACTGCTCCCATGCGGCTTCATTCTGGGGGTTTACTTACATGCATGCCTTTACATAAAGCTATGCACACCAACTATAGGCATGCACACTCTTTCTGTAGGTAGACATAGAGAAGCTCTCTCAGAAGAGAAAATCCCTTCATGTTCTCATTAATTAAGTGGAAAAAAAATGGTATTTCTGAGTTTTTTAGGTTTTGATGTTTTTTCTGTTCCTTGCTTTCTATATTCGGCAGCTACTGGGACATGGGTGAGGGTTGCTTCTACTCAGTACCGATGTCCCTGCATTGTTTGGTGCACCCTGGCTGCTGTCAACTTTCCGACATGCACTGCCTCTTTGTAACATAGAGAGTACAGGGTAACCAGTAGCGGACGGGGTGCACGTAATAGGTGATACATTCTAAACAGAGGTGGTTGGAGTCAAGTCATATTGCTGCAGGCACTGTGTCTGCCACTGTTTCCTAGGTTTACTGTTTCCTAAGAATTGGGGAGGTATGCTTCAAGCTACTAGCTTGAAGCGACCCTTCCCAATTCCAGGGAGCTCCCGAATATATGGACAGCTTCAAACAGAAGTGTAAAAAAAAACCAAAATCTTTTCACTTCTATAAGAGTCACCCTAGGCACCTGCCTTCAAGTGCCTAATGGCAACTATGGCCCTGGTTCCACCCGCCTTCCCTTATAATGAATTAAGAGAATCACATGACATGACATACATCTATCTTGTGAATAGCTCTCCATTCGCGATGCACCATCACAGCATTTTTTGCAATTACTGCATTGATTTCTTCTAAATCTTGTGCTGTAGATAAAGGAACCTAATAATCTGTCCATGAGGATTCTCTGATTAGCTATATTACTCAGCATTTCTTCATGGAGTCACATTGACTACAAGATTAGCAAAGTTCTACGTTGAGGACACCAGTCAATGCCGATCCATGGTTCTCTCTCACACTACCTCCGCCTTTTCCAATCAGGCAGTCATTTCCAGTTCGTTGTAGAAAAGATAATTAGGTATGAAAGAGTGAACATGGTGGGGTGGGATCTCCTGGTAATAATAAGTGACAGCAGACATTGCTGCCGGCTGTACATCAGAATAACGCGGCAGCTGGTATAAATGAAATGGTTGAGATTGGCTTTGAAAGGAAATCATCTACCGGTTAAAAGACAGGGTGATCCAAACCGTAGCAATTTTATCAAAATCATCGGCTAATTAAGTAGACAGTCATTGACCAAAAGCCACTGCCAGGATCCTTGAATGAACCTGCAGATGACTCAAACCTTCTAGAGTCATTGGTAGACACCATCATCTATACATTGTTGGGTCTCTTGTGGTCAATGTAGGAAGTATGAATGAGAATGGATCAGTTATCAAATATATTGAAGTGCAAAAACCATCCAGAGGACAGCAGAAATAGTAGTTGTTATGGGTTCCTTCAACTCAGGGGGGATCTGTTTCACTCTCACATCCCTAAATGTTCTTGTAGAGTTGTCGGTGGACTCCATTTATAGATAGGAAGTTAACAATCATGGTCCATCAGCTCAGGAGGTTTAGTTTACTCTCATATTCCTGAATGTTGTTGTAGAGTTGTTAGTGGACACAATTTATGGATAGAAAGTCAACATTTTTGCTCCATTGGCGCAAGGGGTTTAGTTTCACTTTCACATTTCTAAATGTTCTTGTAGGGTTGTTGATGGACACCATTTATGGATAGAAAATCAACATTTCTGGCCCATCCACTCAGGTGGTTTAGTTTTAATCTAACATTCTTTAACGTTCTTGTAGAAATGTTGCTGGACACCATTCATGGATAGGAAGTCAACAATCATAGTCCAGGGGGTTTAATTTCACTTTAATATTCCTAGAGTAGAGTTAGTGTTAGACACCATTTATGGATAGGAACTCAACAACATTTACGGCCCATCTGCTCAGGGGGTTTTGTTTCACTTTCACATTCCTAAATGCTTTTGTAGAGTTGTCGGTAGACACCATTTATGGGTAGGAAGTCCACATTGATGAGGTGTCCACCAGTTATATCTGTTAGTGGTAGCTTTGGGGAGGCTTTTGTGGTAAAGGGAGAAAATTGAAGTAATTTACGAAGATACCAAGCTACAAGGCACCATATATATGAGAGAAGGTGTCGATGGCAGAACTGGTGGTGGTGTAAACAAGGGCGTAATTACCAGGGTAGCGGACATATTGAAACAAAGTCAACATTGAAGAGGGGGCATTTTTTGGGGAGACTTTTGAAGTAAAATGAGGAAATTAAAGTAATTTACAAACATACTGAGCTACCAGGCACCATCTATATATGAGGATAGGTGTCAATGGCAGTACTGGTGGGGGTGTAAACAACGGTAATTAACAGGGTAGCAGACATATCAGTTGCCTTATGTTCCATTGGCCCAAGGGATTTAGTTTCACTCTAATGTTCGTTAATCTTCTTGTAGAGTTGATAATGAACACCATTCATTGATAAGAAGTCATTGTTATGGACCAGGGGTTTAGGCTCCTGAATCTTCTTGAAGAGTTGTTGGTGGACACTGTTTATGGATAAGAAGTCAATATCGGTGAGGGGTTATCATTTATATTGTATCTCTGGTGGCTGCTTTGGAGAGACTTTTGTGGTCAATTATGGAAATTGGAGTGACTTACAAAGATACTAAGCTACCAGGCACCATCTAATGAGGGTAAATATCAATGGCAGCCAGTGGAGGTGTACATAATGGCATAATTACCAGAGTAGCAGACATATCGTTTTAGATATAGCAGTTGCCATGGGTCTATTGGCTAGGGGAGATTAGTTTCACATTCCTGAATCTTCCTGTAGAGTTGTTGCTCGACACCATTCACGGGTAGGAAGTCCACATTGATGAGGGGGCATTGTCGATAGATATAGCTCTGGTGGCTGCTTTGGGAAACTTTTGAGGCAGATGGAAGAAATTGAAGTAATTTACAAAGTACTGAGCCACAAGTAAACATCTATATGACGGTAGGTGTCAATGGCAGAGCTGTTGGGGTGTAGATAAGAGTAGCAGACATAGCAGTTGCGATGGGATCTTTCAGCTACAGGGGGTTAGTTTCTCTCTAACATTTCTGAATCTTCTTGTAGAGTTGAAAGTCAATTTCTGTGATAAGGCATTGTTGATATATATTTTTATATATAAATATATACATTTAGATAGATAGATTGATAGATAGATAGATAGATAGATAGATAGATAGATATGAGATAGATAGATAGATAGATAGATAGATAGATAGATAGATAGATATATAGTAGATAGATAGATATGAGATACATAGATAATAAATAGATAGATAGATATGAGATAGATAGATAGATAGATATTAGATACATAGATAATAAATAGATAGATAGATATGAGATACATAGATAATAGATAGATAGATATGAGATAGATAGATAGATAGATAGATAGATAGATAGATAGATGATAGATGATAGATAGATAGATAGATAGATAGATAGAAAGATATATGTGATATAGATATATAGATAGATAGATATGAGATAGATAGATGTATAGATATATAGTTATGAGATAGATAGATAGATATATAGATAGATGATAGATAGATAGATAGATAGATGATAGATAGATAGATAGATAGATAGATAGATAGGAGATAGATAGATAGATAGATAGATATATTTGAGATACATAGATAATATATAGATAGATAGATAGATAGATAGATAGATAGAGAGATAGTATAGATGATAGATAATAAATAGATAGATAGATATGAGATACATAGATAATAGATAGATAGATAGATAGATAGATATGAGATACATAGATAATAAATAGATAGATAGATATGAGATACATAGATAATAGATAGATAGATAGATAGATAGATAGATAGATAGATAGATATAGATAGATATGAGATTGATAGATAGATGATAGATAGATATGAGATAGAGAGATAGATAGATAGATAGATAGATAGATAGATAGATAGATAGATGATAGATATGAGATAGATAGATAGATAGATAGAAAGGAGATAGATAGATATTAGATAGATAGATAGATAGATAGATAGATAGATAGACATAGATAGATATGAGATAGATAGATAGATAGATAGATAGATGATAGATAGATAGATATGATATAGATAGATAGATGAGATAGATAGATAGATAGATAGATATGAGATAGATAGATAGATAGATATATAGATAGATAGATAGATATATATTAGATAGATAGATATAGATAGATAGATAGATAGATAGATAGATAGATAGATAGGAGATAGATATATAGGAGAAAGATAGATAGATAGGAGATAGATAGATAGATAGATAGATAGATAGATAGATAGATAGATAGGAGATAGCTAGATATGAAAAATACATAGATAGATAGATAGAGATAGATAGGAGATAGATAGATAGATAGATAGATAGGAGATAGATAGATAGATAGATAGATAGGAGATAGATAGATAGATAGATATGAGATAGATAGATATGAGATAGATAGATATGAGATAGATATGAGATAGATAGATATGAGATAGATATGAGATAGATAGATAGATAGATAGATAGATAGATATGAGATAGATAGATAGATAGATAGATAGATAGATAGATATAAGAGAGATATATCGATAGGTAGATAGATATGAGATAGATAGATAGATAGATAGATAGATAGATAGATAGGAGATAGATATTAGATAGATAGATAGATAGATAGATAGATAGATAGATATGAGATAGATAGATATGAGATAGATAGATAGATAGATAGATAGATAGATAGATAGATAGATAGATATGGGATAGATATGGGATAGATAGATAGATATTAGATAGATAGATAGATAGATAGATATGAGATAGATGTGAGATAGATAGATAGATATGAGATAGATAGATAGATAGGTAGATAGATAGATAGATAGATAGATAGGTAGTAGATAGATAGTAGATAGATATGAGATAGATAGATAGATAGATAGATAGATAGATAGGTAGATCGATAGCATAAACATAACAAATACCATACACATAAAACATGGACATATATATATGCAGAGGTGGTCGGGACTCTCCCATAGACATAAGTGGGAGTTCTGACTATAGCTGAGCAGCTGGGATGTCTGGGACGACCACCGGGGCGGAATGGTGGCGTCACGGAGTTGAGTAGGCTTTATTTCTCATCATTCCCCAGTGGATCAACAAGCTTCCGGACAAACCGTTTAAGCATGAATATCATATGAGTTCTTTATAAGTGCAATATGAGTTATGTAAGAGTTTTGTATAACTTCTATACATGGTCAGTATGAGACAAGTATCATATAAGATTTTTTATAATTATGAATAAAGTATGAGCACCGTATGAGTTCTCTATAAGTTCAGTATGAGTTTTGTAGGAGTACTGTGTAATTTATATACATAGTATGAGTAAGTACGTGCATCATATGAGTTCTTTAAGTTCTGTGTGTTACATTTCAGTTATGCAAGTGATTTTCTCGAGTTCCTCATGAGTTTTTTATAAGTTGAATGTGAGGTGTGAACAAGTTCAGCGTGAGGAAGTTCTGCAGGAGTTAAATATGTGTTCTTTATGAGTTCTAAATGACTTATTTATAAGCGCACTATAAATTCTGTGTGGGTTTCATATGAGTATATATATATATATATATGTGTGTGTGTGTGTGTGTGTGTTCTATATGACTTTACATGGTCAGTATGAGTTAAAGGGGTTTTGCCATGATCTCATTTCATACCTCCTGCATCCAGCTCTTCAGCTCTGTGTGCTCAGAAGGGGGCGTGTGTAGTTTGTTTGAATTGCAGATCATGTGACCCAGGCTTTTCCTCTCTCTAGTCAAAGAAAGGTTTGTTTATGTAAAAAGCTGTGAGTAGCTACAATGTAGCTCAGAGGTAAAGTTTTTGCCTCCAGACACCAGGGTCCTAGGTTCAAATCCCTCCAGGAACCAAACCTGTGGATTTTTTTTTTCTTTTTATCAATGCACAGACCTGATTGAGGTTTCCTTTTTTTATTTATTTGACTAATTACTAAGAAGTACAGAGGATAGGAGTAGAATGACAGCACCTGGAGTTGAACACTCGCTCAGCAGTGAGTGTGTGTGATTACTAAGGAGTACAGAGGATGGGAGTAGAATGACAGCATCTGAGGTTGAACAATCACTCAGCAGGGAGTATGTGTGATTACTAAGGAGTACAGAGGATGGGAGTAGAATGACAGCATCTGAGGTTGAACACTCGCTCAGCAGTGAGTGTGTGGGATTACTAAGGAGTACAGAGGATGGGAGTAGAATGACAGCACATGGGGTTGAACACTCAATAGCTGCCTGAGAGGAGAGGTGATGTCTGACCAGGACTGAGGAGCTCTCATCACTGGTCGTATCCCCTGGAGATGAGCTGTGAACAATGGATCACTAAAGGAGCAGCTAGGAAAAAAACGGTACAGAATTTTTTATAATAATGAAAGGTAAAAATTTTATAATTTAATTTGCAAGCTTCTCACGTTAATTTTACTTCGTGGCAAAACCCCTTTAAGTTTGACTTTCATATGAGTACATTATATGTTCAATATGAATTGAGTGTTAGTTCTATATCTGGTCATTAAGTATGAATGTATAAGTGCAATATGAGATTGGTATGAGTTCTGAACAAGTTCATTACAAATAATGTACAAGCTCTGTATGAGTTCAATATACATATACAGTATAGAGAGTTCTATACGACTTCCAAACATAGTCGGTTTGAGTTAAGTATGAGAATGATATAAATTCTCTATATGTTCAATATGAATTACGTTTCAGTTCTTTATATGGTCAGCAGGAGTAAAGTACGAGTATTGCACAAGTGAAATATGAATTCTGTGTGAGTTTCTTATGAGTTTAGTATAGGTGCAGCGTGAGTTCAGAATAATATTGTATAAAATATGAAAAATATATGAGATCTGTACGACTTATTCATAAGTTCACTATTAATTCTGAGTGAGTTTCTTATGAGTTTAATATAGGTTCTATATAAGCTCAGTATTTATAAATGTTACCTATGACTTCAATACATGACCGGTATAAGTAAAGTATGAGTATCATACAAGTTCTTTATAAATTAAGTTTTAGTTCTATAAATGGTCAGTATGAGTTAAGTATGCATACTGTATAAGTGCAATGTGAGTTTGGTGTGAATTCTGAACAAGTCCAGAATTATATACAAGCTCTGTATAAGCCCAGTATACATATATATAGTAAGCTCATATTAAGATATATATACTCAGAATTATATGACTTTCATACATTGTCAGTATGAATTAAGTATGAATAATGTGTGATTTCTGTATGACTGTAAATATACAGTAAATTCAATATGAATTCTGTGAGTTTTTAAGAGTTTAGCATAAGTTTAGTATAAATTCTGTATGAGTTTAATCTAGGTTGTGTATAGTTTAGTATAAGTTTGAAGTTCTGCATGAGTTCTTTTTATACATATACTGTATGTTCTATATGACTGCTATATATGGTCGGTTTGAGTTAAGTATGAGAATGATATATATTCTCTATATGTTCAATATGAATTATTCGTTTTTTTTTGGTCACAGAAAATACGGTATTACAAGTAAATATGAAAAATTCTTTTTTCTGTGTGACTTTTAATTTCAAAAATTTCTGTGTTTTTATAGTTTACAAAGTTTTTTTTTTATTATCTTATAATATAACTTCTCTACATGGTCAGTATGAGTTATGTATAAGTCCAATGTGAATTATGTATAAGTTGTGTATGACTTATTTATAAGATCAATGTGAATTCTGTGAGTTTCTTATGAGTTTAGCAAAGTTCTTATAACCGTAGTATAATTGTGAAAAAAAAACGTTTGAAAGAGTTTACTGAAATTGATGTATAAAATTTTTTTTAAATTTTTTTAATAATTTTTTATATAAGTTTTAAAGTTTTTTTGAGTTTCCTTAAAATTTGTTTTCAATTTTAAAGAATTACGTTTCAGTTCTTTATATGGTCAGCAGGTAAAAGTACGAGTTAGCAAAATGAAATAAAAAAAATTCTATTCTGTGTGACTTTTAATTTTCATAGAATTCTGTGATTTTATGAGTTTAGCATAAGTTTTGTATTTATTATCTTTATACATTTTTAAATTTTCCCCTAAATGGTCATATGAGAGTATAATCCAATTGTTTGTATAAGTTTGTAGACTTTTATAAGACAATGGAATTTTTGGGGGAGTTTTTTAGAGTTTACAAAAGTTCTGTATACCGTAGAAAAGTTTTTAAAAACTTTATAGAGTTTACTAATTGATGTATACATTAGTATAAGTTTTATATAAGTTTAGTGTGAGTTTACTGTAAGTTCTGTATACATTAGTATAAGTTGTGTATAAGTTTAGTATGAGTTTCGTAAATTTATATAAAGTTGTGTAAATTTTTAGTTTATTCTGTAAAAGTTTATAAACTTCTTAAAAGTTTTATGAGTTTAGTATAAATTTGTTCCCAACTATAAGTTCTGTATAAGTTTAGTATACGTTCTGTATAAGTTTAGTATTTGTTTAGTATAAGTTCTGTATACCTTAGTATAGTTTATTTAAAAAAATCCGTGTGAGTTATTTATAGATTCAGGTTTTACAAAAATCTGGCATCTAATAGAACCTGTCATGAACTTCCTTCATACACTGGCATATGAAAATTCCTCCTTGTGCAAACCCAAGATTCGACGTTCACCTCTAGAGCCCGGTATCACGCCGCTGCAGCATGAGCCTTAGTACTGACCGGGTCTCGTGCGGTTAGTAGGAGTCCAGTGAAGAGCTTCTCTGAGCGGCACAGGAAGACATGACAATCTGCTCTCGGAAGTCTCTGGCATCTGCTATTTGCGATCTTCAGCAAACATTGTATAAATGCGCTCAGCTGTCATAACCTTTCCTCCAAATCCTCATTTACAGTTTTAATGTGTGACAGGAAATTAAAGGATTGGGGAAAGGGGGTTTTTTCTTTTAAAATATAAATCGTCGGCTTTTGATTACTTTTCATGAATGGTTTACATAAAGCTTTTCATGGGCACCAACAAACAGAAGACGACCAACGGGGTCAATATCCCTGGGGGAAGCGGTCTTGCGGGGTTAACATTTCCTTAGAAATAATACTTACCGCACAAGGGGTCACATGTATAAAACTGTTTAGGTCTAAAACTCACTCTTTTGCCCTTTGAACCTTTTTTAGGGTTTATACAGTGGCCCCAAGGGGTAGTAAGGGGTTGGGTGGGGAAGCGGCAACGCCCAGTGGGCTCCTGAGCATGGTGGTGGATTGTTTTTTTTGTTTCATATAATATTCAGGGAAAGGGGAAAAAAAACGAGAAAATAAGCAAAAAAGCAAAGGCGAGGTGGGAGGATTACATCGTTTATAAGCTGAGGGGGGGGCCCCAAAATAAACTCAACCTTTGGCCCCCCGAAAAACCCAAGGGGAATTTGAATTATTTTAAATTTTGGGAAGGAACTAGTTGACAGGGTGTTTAAGTTTTGGGCCCAATGCAAATTTATTTAAAAGAACCCCATATTTTAATAGGTTTGGGGAAGGTTTTGAAGGCACCTTGGGGGGAACCAAAGGGTTTTAGTTTTACCTCTGCATCCCCCTAGCTACATAACTAACATAGCATATGTAACCATATTGTTGACTATAAATGGGGCTTATACAGTATACAGCACTCACTCATGTCCATCTGCCATCTTGGATCGCCTTAAGGAGTCATCTTAGCTCACGGATCGCCGTTCCTTGGTAGAAGGTATGGATAGTGGGGCAGCTGTGGATATTGTGTTTTTGACTTTGCAAAGGCATTTGACACTGTCCCGCATAAGCGTTTGTTGGGTAAATTAGAATTCTTGGGGAAAAAGGGGTGTAATTGGATTAAAAACTGGCGCTGGATCATACTCAGAGAGTGGTTAAATGACTCCCACCTATGGGCCCGGGTTTGAGTGGTGGCCGCAGGGCTCAGTATGGTCCCCTTTTTATTAATGTATTTTTTAGCATATAGTGGAAGGGGTCAAAAGCACGGGGTTTGATTTTTTTCGATACACCAAGCTAGCAGGGGAGTGCAATCTAGGAAGATGCGCAAAATGCAAGCAGACCGGACACACTGAGGCTTACACCACTTGGCAAAGGGGGTTTAATTTTGGATAAATGTAAGGTTCTGCATCGGGGTAGAAATAATCTGCAGCATCATATGTCCTAGGGGGAGAAAAACTTGGAGAATCGCTTGTTGAGAAAGATCTGGGCGTTCTTGTAGATCATAGACTACAGAACAGCATGCAATGTCAATCAGCTGCCTCTAGGGCAAGTAAGATATTGGCGTGTATTAAAAGAGGCATGGACTCGCGGGACAAGGATGTAATTCTACCGCTGTATAAAGCATTGGTGCGTCCTCACTTAGAATATGCTGTTCAGTTCTGGGCCCCAGTTTATAGAAAAGATGTAATGGAGCTAGAGAGAGTACAAAGACGAGCAACCAAACTTATAAGGGGAATGGAGCATCTTAGTTATGAGGAGAGGTTAGTAGAATTTAACTTATTTAGTCTTGAGAAAAGACGGCTTCGGGGGGACATGATTAATTTATATAAATATATAAATGGTCCCTACAAAAAGTATGGGGAAAAATTATTTCAAGTGAAGCCCCCTCAAAAGACAAGGGGACATTCCCTTCGACTACAGAAAAAAGGATTCAATCTCCAGAGGAAAAAGGCGTTCTTCACTGTGAGAACTGTGAATCTGTGGAATAGCCGCCTGAGGAGCTGGTCACAGCAGGAACTGTAGAGAGTTTCAAGAAAGGCTTAGATACCTACCTGGAACTAAAGAATATTAATGCGTATGTAGCCATGTAAAATTCTGGATCCTGGTTGGTGGAGGCTCTGGGGTCAGAGATGGGGTCTCCACTGGAGCAGATTGGTTCTTGCCTTGTGGGTTCCAGGGCATTAACCAGTGGTGAGGCTGAGCTTAAAGTCTTTGTCTCTCTCCCTCACCCACATTTTCCCCACCCTTGGTTGAACTCGATGGACACGTGTCTTCTTTCAACCGTACTAACTATGTAACTATCGAAGAGGAAGTCCAGCTCAAGACCAGGTAGGTAGAAAATATGAAGATAGCCTTTATTCCAAATGCATTAAAACAGAGTCGACATGACCATGATGTAGTTGTAGTAAGAAAGCGCTAACGTGTTTCGGAAGATTATTCCTTAATCATAGCGTATATTGCATAACAAAGCTTTTCTTTAAATAGACCTATATCCAGTCACATGTGCTAGGAAAAATAACTTTAACCCTTGCACCTCTGGTATATTATTGAAAATAAAAAATATACGAAATCAAATATATAAAACGTACAAAACCTACACTAACATCAATATTGATAAAAAACATCCTGTCTCTTGTTCATACCTACCGGATAACATGAGCCTAATTGGTAGATCCACCATGTCTCCCTATTTAATAATTTTTTGTTGTGATCACCACCTCTCTGTAGAGAGTTTCAAGAAAGGCTTAGATACCTACCTGGAACTAAAGAATATTAATGCGTATGTAGCCATGTAAAATTCTGGATCCTAGCTGGTGGAGGCTCTAGGGTCAGAGATGGGGTCTCCACTGGAGCAGATTGATTCTTGCCTTGTGGGTTCCAGGGCATTAACCAGTGGTGAGGCTGAGCTTAAAGTCCTTGTCTCTCTCCCTCACCCACATTTTCCCCACCCTTGGTTGAACTCGATGGACACGTGTCTTCTTTCAACCGTACTAACTATGTAACTATGTATTCTTCAGGCATATGAGTACAGAAAACAAACCTAAATCCTAAGCCGTCTGGCCACTAACTAAACACAAGACAACCCTTACTAAGTATGGCCGGAGTCTACTACCCAGCACCGCAATAGTATTTTCACCAGCCTCCACTGGTTTTAGGTTTCCTGAGGTCAGCCATCTGCTCTCCTCCAGCCTGGGGATCAGAACTTTCTCCTAAGCTCCACTTGTTGCTCCAAACTCCAGGTGGCAACCACACCTGTCTGGTCTCTGGAACAACAGGCTTTTAATTGGTCTGGAACATGGAAATGGCTTCCATGGGAAGTGAGAATGAGGGGTCAGGGTTATTTGGGGAGGCATGGTGTGGGGGTAAGATTACTTGGGACAGGGTTGGGGATGTCAGTGAGGGGGCAGGGTTATTTGGGTGGGATGGTGATAACATAGGGAGGGGGTAGAGTGATTTGGGTGGCATGGTGATATCATAGTGAGGGGGCAGGGTTATTTGGGTGGGATGGTGATATCATAGTGAGGGGCAGGGTTATTTGGGTTGGATGGTGATATTATAGTGAGGGGGTAGAGTTTTTTGTGTGGGATGGTGATATTATAGGGAGGGGGCAGGGTTATTTGGGTGGGATGGTGATATTATGGGGAGGGGGCAGGGTTATCTGGGTGGGATGGTGATAACATAGGGAGGGGGTAGAGTGATTTGTGTGGGATGGTGATATTATGGGGAGGAGGCAGGGTTATCTGGGTGGGATGGTGATATCACAGTGAGGGGGCAGGGTTATTTGGGTGGGATGGTGATATCATAGTAAGGGGGCAGGGTTGTTTGGGTGGTATGGTGATAACATAGGGAGGGGGTAGAGTTTTTTGGGTGGGATGGTGATATTATAGGGAGGGGGCAGGGTTATTTGGGTGGGATGGTGATATTATGGGGAGGGGGCAGGGTTATTTGGGTGGGATGGTGATATCATAGTAAGGGGGCAGGGTTATTTGGGTGGGATGGTGATAACATAGGGAAGGGGTAGAGTTATTTGGGTGGGATGGTGATAACACATTGAGGGGACATGGTTATTTGGGTGGGATGGTAATATCATAGTGAGGGAGCAGGGTTATTTGGGTGGGATGGTGATATTATACTGAGACGACAGGGTTATTTGGGTGGGATGGTGATAACACAGTGAGGGGGCAGGGATATTTGGGCGGGATGGTGATATCATAGTGAGGGGTCAGGGTTATTTGGGTGGGATGGTGATAACACAGTGAGCGGACAGGGTAACTTGGGTGGGATGGTGATAACATAGTGAGGGGGCAGGGTTATTTGGGTGGGATGGTGATAACATAGTGAGGGGCAGGGTTATTTGGGCGGGATGGTGATAACATAGGGAGGGGGTAGAGTTATTTGAGTGGGATGGTGATAACATAGGGAGGGGTAGAGTGATATCATAGTGAGGGGACAGGGTTATTTGGGTGGGATGGTGATAACACAGTGAGGGGGCAGGGTTATTTGGGTGGGATGGTGATAACACAGTGAGGGGGCAGGGTTATTTGGGTGGGATGGTGATAACACAGTGAGGGGGCAGGGTTATTTGGGTGGGATGGTGATAACACAGTGAAGGGACAGGATTATTTGGGTGGGATGGTGATAACACAGTGAGGGGGTAGAGTTATTTGGGTGGGATGGTGATAACATAGGGAGGGGGCAGGGTTATTTGGGTGGGGTGGTGATATCATAGTGAGGGTGTAGGGTTATTTGGGTTGGATGGTGATATTATAGTGAGGGGGCAGGGTTATTTGGGTGGGATGGTGATATCATAGTGAGGGGGCAGGGTTATTTGGGTGGGATGGTGATATCATAGTGAGGGGGCAGGGTTATTTGGGCGGGATGGTGATATCATAGTGAGGGTGCCGGGTTATTTGGGCGGGATGGTGATAACACAGTGAGGGGGCAGGGTTATTTGGGTGAGATAGTGATAACACAGTGAGGGGGCAGGTTTATTTGGGCGGGATGGTGATAACATAGGGAGGGGTTAGAGTTATTTGGGCGGGATGGTGATAACATAGGGAGGAAGGAGAGTGATTTGGGCGGGACAGTGATAACAGTGAGCGGACAGGATTATTTGGGGGGGATGGTGATATTATAGTGAGGAGGCAGGGTTATTTGGGTGGGATGGTGATAACATAGGGAGGGGGCAGGGTTATTTGGGCGGGATAGTGATAGTGAGGAGACAGGATTATTTGGGCGGGATTGTTGATAACACAGTGAGGGGATAGGGTTATTTGGCTTGGATGGTAATATCATAGTGAGGGGGCAGGGTTATTTGGGCGGGATGGTGATATCATAGTGAGGGGGCAGGGTTATTTGGGCGGGATGGTGATAACACAGTGAGGGGGCAGGGTTATTTGGGCGGGATGGTGATATCATAGTGAGGGGGCAGGGTTATTTGGGCGGGATGGTGATAACACAGTGAGGGGGCAGGGTTATTTGGGCGGGATGGTGATATTATACTGAAGGGGCAGGGTTATTTGGACGGGATGGTGATATTATACTGAGGGGACAGGGTTATTTGGGCGGGATAGTGATATTGTAGTGAGGGGCAGGGTTATTTGGGTGGGATGGTTATTACATAGTTAGGGGGCAGGGTTATTTGGGCAGGATGTGATAACACAGTGAGGGGGCAGGGTTATTTGGGTGAGATGGTGATAACACAGTGAGGGGACAGGGTTATTTGGCTGGGATGGTGATATTATAGTGAGGTGGCAGAGTTATTTGGGCGGGATGGTGATAACACAGTGAGGGGGCAGGATTATTTGGGTGGGATGGTGATAACACAGTGAGGGGGCAGGGATATTTCGGCGGGATGGTGATAACACAGTGAGGGGACAGGATTATTTGGGCGGGATGGTGATATCATAATGAGGGGGCAGGGTTATTTGGGTGGGATAGTGATAACACATTGAGGGGGCAAGGTTATTTGGGCGAGATAGTGATAACACAGTGAGGGGGCAGGGTTATTTGGGTGGGATGGTGATATCATAGTGAGGGGGCAGGGTTATTTGGGTGGGATAGTGATAACACATTGAGGGGGCAAGGTTATTTGGGCGAGATAGTGATAACACAGTGAGGGGGCAGGGTTATTTGTGGGGGATGGTGATAACACAGTGAGGGGGCAAGGTTATTTGGGCGGGATGGTGATAACACAGTGACGGGACAGGGTTATTTGGGCGGGATGGGGATATCATAGTTAGGGGCAGGGTTATTTGGGCAGGAAGGTGATAACATAGTGAGGGGGCAGGGTTATTTGGGCAGGATGGTGATATCATAGTGAGGGGGCAGAGTTATTTGGGGGGGATGATGATAACACAGTGAGGGGGCAGGGTTATTTGGGCGGGATGGTGATAACAAAGTGAGGAGGCAGGGTTATTTGGGGGGGTGATGATATCATAGTAAGGGGGCAGTATTATTTGGGGTGGATGATGATAACACAGAGAGGGGACAGGGTTATTTGGGAGGGATGGTGATATCATAGTGAGGAGGCAGGGATATTTGGGTGGGATGGTGATAACACAGTGAGGGGACAGGGTTATTTGGGTGGGATGGTGATAACACAGTGAGGGGACAGGGTTTTTTGGGGGGGATGGTGATAACATAGTGAGGGAGCAGGGTTATTTGGGCGGGATGGTGATAACATAGGGAGGGGGTAGAGTTATTTGGGTGGGATGGTGATAACATAGGGAGGGGGTAGAGTTATTTGGGTGGGATGGTGATAACACAGTGAGGGGGCAGGGTTATTTGGGTGGGATGGTGATAACACAGTGAGGGGGCAGGGTTATTTGGGCGGGATGGTGATAACATAGGAAGGGGGTAGAGTGATTTGGGTGGGATGGTGATATAGTGAGGGGGTAGAGTTATTTGTGCGGGATGGTGATAACACAGGGAGGGTGTAGGGTTATTTGGGTTGGATGGTGATATTATACTAAGGGGGCAGGGTTATTTGGGTGGGATGGTGATAACTCAGTGAGGGGGTAGAGTTAGTTGGGTGGGATGGTGATAACACAGTGAGTTGGCAGGGTTATTTGGGTGGGATGGTGATAACACAGTGAGTTGGCAGGGTTATTTGGGTGGGATGGTGATAACACAGTGAGGGGGCAGGGTTATCTATAATGAACAAGTATAATACAAAACGATCAAAATTTAAAGTTTCACAAAAAACAAAACCCAAGTTTTCCTGAGTTGTTATTGTAGTTAGGTCAAGGCAGAATTTCTGCCTCTGAAAGAAAGCAAGAAGATTTCTATTTGCTGATAGCAAAAAAAATCAAAAAGCTCAGAATGGATACACAAAACTATGGAATTAGAAGGCTGGAAAATGAGAAAGTTGTGGAATTTGTCACACGATGCAACAAAGTCTATGCCGAACCCGGGTCTAATAGAAAAGGACAAAACATGAGAACAGGATACGAGATAAAACGTGATTATAATAGTAAATAATCACACGTTAAATAACTGAGTTCATTATTCCGGCGCTGCTGAGTTTTATATTGCTCCATAAAAGATAAGCGCGGAGAGGACGATCCCGGACGAATAATGAACCTGTGTAAATCTCACTTTTATTAGAAGGCAAATACCCTCGGCCGTGTAATCATCTCCGGGCCCGGTCATTTATTATACAACTGTCTTGTCACGGTTATACGAGATGTGAAGTATTATACACTTCCTGTACAATCACATATTACATCAGTCTGTTCTGGAAATTGTGCCTTGTCCTGAGTGTTGCATGTGATCACTGTGATTTCTGAGTAAGTGAATTGTAATTAATGGAATAGGATAAGTAATGTATGTACACAGTGATTGCACCAGCAGGATAGTGAGTGCTGCTCTGGAGTATAATACAGGATGTAACTCAGGATCAGTACAGGATAAGTAATGTATGTACACAGTGACTGTACCAGCAGAATAGTGAGTGCAGCTCTGGAGTATAATACAGGATGTAACTCAGGATCAGTACAGGATAAGTAATGTATGTACACAGTGACTGCACCAGCAGAATAGTCAGTGCAGCTCTGGAGAATAATACAGGATGTAACTCAGGATCAGTACAGGATAAGTAATGTATGTACACAGTGACTGCACCAGCAGAATAGTGACTGCAGCTCTGGAGTATAATACAGGATGTAACTCAGGATCAGTACAGGATAAGTAATGTATGTACACAGTGACTGCCCCAGCAGAATAGTGAGTGCAGCTCTGGAGTATAATACAGGATGTAACTCAGGATCAGTACAAGATAAGTAATGTATGTACACAGTGACTGCACCAGCAGAATAGTGAGTGCAGCTCTGGAGGATAATACAGGATGTAACTCAGGATCAGTACAGGATAAGTAATGTATGTACACAGTGACTGCACCAGCAGAATAGTGAGCGCAGCTCTGGAGTATAATACAGGATGTAACTCAGGATCAGTACAGGATAAGTAATGTATGTACACAGTGACTGCACCAGCAGAATAGTGAGTGCAGCTCTGGAGTATAATACAGGATGTAACTCAGGATCTGTACAGGATAAGTAATGTATGTACACAGTGACTGCACCAGCAGAATAGTGAGTGCAGCTCTGGAGGATAATACAGGATGTAACTCAGGATCAGTACATGATAAGTAATGTATGCACACAGTGTCTGCACCAGCAGAATAGTGAGTGCAGCTCTGGAGTATTATACAGGATCTAACTCAGGATCAGTACAGGATAAGTAATGTATGCACACAGTGACTGCAGCAGCAGAATAGTGAGTGCAGCTCTGGAGTATAATACAGGATGTAACTCAGGATCAGTACAGGATAAGTAATGTATGTACACAGTGACTGCACCAGCAGAATAGTGAGTGCAGCTCTGGAGCATAATACAGGATGTAACTCAGGATCAGTACAGGATAAGTAATGTATGTACACAGTGACTGCACCAGCAGAATAGTGAGTGCAGCTCTGGAGGATAATACAGGAGGTAACTCAGGATCAGTTCAGGAAAAGTAATGTATGTACAGAGTGACTGCACCAGCAGAATAGTGAGCACAGATCTGGAGGATAATACAGGATGTACTAGTAACTCGGGACAGTCTAGTAATACTGTATATTGAGACAGACTAAGTGGATTTTCCCACAATCAATATTTATGCCCCTTAGGCATTAAATAGTAGTGTGCATGCATGACCAGTGTTCCCTTCTAGATGTTCCTCACCATGGTCATGCAGTAAGGAGGATCAGGGACCCTAAATTTAGTTACTATAAGCTTGCAGCAGTAGACAAGAGTTTTATGACATTTCAGTGGCATATACAGTATAAAGCATTGTTCAATGAGGTTTCAGGGACCCCAGTGAAGGTCTCCCCTACTAATTGTAATGGTTCCTATGTAATAGTAACCTTAGTCCATCAAAGCCTGGCATTGGTGTCCATAAATTCTGTATAGTTCTTTGTAGGGGGCATCATTTTCAATAAGACTCTATGGTTTGGCCGGGAATTACACAATATCCATATATCCCTTGTTATCAGTTTATTGAAGCCATTTCCGGCCTGTCCCACGAGGCAATGTCTACACTAGGAGGAAAATAACTTAACACCCTGCTGGAACTGATAAGCCTTGTATGCCTGACAACCAGCGTCACCATGATGAGATCTGCCAGATAAGATCTGATTTTTAGAAAATGGGTTTTATCCCTCCTTGTTTGCAGAGTTAAAAGAGTAAATCCTATAGAAGCGAGTAATTGGTGTCTGCAAAATCAATGTGGAGGAAGGGAGCGAAGATCAACAGCTGCATATGGCGATAAAACAAGAAGTGATCTGTCCTTAAAGACAATGTGGAAACTTCCAGGAGTCTTAGTGGTGAGGACAGACGTACGACTCCGAACATTGCTGAAGGAACTAGTCCCTGTGAGGATCGGTAAAATATCTAGCTTAGTGCATGATACTTGACTCATACTCCTTCTTCTTCTATTGGATTTTTTCCACTTTGGACAACTCCTGTCTAATATGAACAGAAAGGGGAACATCTCTCCCTGGGGAGAGCACCATAGAGGTGTGTGGAGTTTTGAAGCATCTGCATATCACAAGGCATTGTACGAAAGGAGCTGAGAAGCTCAAGTGCCCTCTATTGGATGTAACAAATCCTCAATTTCCTTCCGACTCACTGCATCTTTAGAGAGCAAAAAGGGATATTAGCAATCCAGCATTACCCATCTGCAGGCAGCTGTTTCGTGGTTTTGCCCCTTATCAGTGCAGAGCAGAGCGATACTGGCTGGCTGGGTGGGAGGCAATGAGATATTCCCCTTTCTGAGCCACTCACTGCCTCCCACCAAGCCAGCCAATATCGCTCTGCTCTGCACTGATGAGGGAAAAAACCCCGAAACAGCTGTCTGCAGATGGGTGATACTGGCTTGGCTTGCTTTCTAAAGACTCAGTGAGTCGGAAGTAAATTGAGGATTTGTTACATCCAATAGAGGGTGCTTGAGCTTCTCAGCTCCTTTCCCATAATGCCTTGCAATATGAACCGAGGACCCCACTCTATTATCTCAGAATTTCCTAAAAGGGTAAACAAAAAAAGGGCAAACCCATTAAGGATACAAGTAGAAAATAAATGTAGCCACAGTGTTTGTCGATCTACAGAGTATTTTGTATGCTCCTGGATTATTTTCTTCCAGAGTTGTTCCATTTCTGCCTGACCATGCTGTTTCAGAGCCAAGAGCAGCTTTCATTCATGCATCCTGTCTTGTCAAGCTGTGGGTGGTTCTATGGCAGTGATTAGTGATTGCATATCAGCTCTGGTATTCAAAGGTCTGCTCATAACTCTGACATGAGTCCAGAAAGCTTCAGAGCTAAAATAAACAAAAGCAATTAGTCTCCCTTGTTTATTAGACCAGATAACACTCAAGCTCTCAAGCTGTCGGCAGTTCGGTGTGCCAACCTGTGTGATGACGTTATCCCTGTTTTCAGATAAGACAAAGAGCAGGGGAGAGTGCGTCTTTAGCCTAGAGAGACCCAAGTGTACTCAGAGCTGATAAAATCACTTTATCTCCATAACAAAGAAATATAAACAAAGCAATGCATGTGGAAAACGTCTTCATTTACTGTTCCCTACATGTTGAAAACTAATCTGTACAGTGAGACAACCCCTTTGAATGTATTGAAAAGGGCTAATGGGAAATGAGCTAGGACTTAACTCACATCCAACTCACTAAGTTTTTCAATGTGAATGGGATTAGAGCCAACCAGATATACATCTGCAGACAGCTCTTTTGGGGTGTCGCCACTCATCAGTGCAGAGCAGAATACTGGTTGGCTAGGTGAAAGTCTCTATGATGTAGCTCAGAAGAGGTAACCTTCCTCATTAGGGAGAGGTACCATGTAGGTGTGTGGAAATATAAAATCAATCGTTATAATTCAACATATTTAAAGTCGGGAAATAAAGGGATTTAGTGCCAACAGATAGATGTGGGTTTCTGAGACAGACTCACTGATCTTGCATGGGTGAGGGCTCTAATGCCAAACAGATTCCATCTCACAGCTGTTTGGGTGTTGATGTGTGGCTGATCAGAATACTGATTGACTGGGTGAGAGGCTCTGGATTTAGCTTGAAAGGGGTAATATTCCTCATTAGAGAATGGCACCATGTAGCTGTGTGGAGACTTCTACACGATTAGTTGCTCCACTGAAATTCAAATATATTTTAAAGGGCTCATGGGAAATGAGATGGGGCTCTGCAGTGTAGGGTTTTCAATTCACATCGGACTTCCTGAGCCTTACAATGTGCATGGGATTAATTACAACCAGATATTCATCTGCAGACAGCTGTTTTGGGGTGTGGCTGAGCAGAATACTGATTGACTGGGTAAGAGGCTCTAGATCAGGGGTGCCAAACAGCAGCCCTCCAGCTGTTGGGAAACTACAACTCCCAACATGCAATTGTATAATATATAACAGTGGGCATGATGGGGGTTGTAGTTTCCCAACAGCTGGAGGGCCGCAGTTTGACACCCCTGCTCTAGATGTAGCTTGAAAGGGATAATGTTCCTCATTAGAGAGAGGCACCATGTAGGTGTGTGGAGACTTCTACATGATTAGGTGCTCCACTGAAATTCAAATATAGAATAAAGGGCTCATGGGACATGAGATGGGACTCTCACAACAGACTTCCTGAGCCTTACAATGTGAATGGGATTAATCCCAACCAGATATTCATCTGCAGACAGCTGTTTTGAGGTGTGGCTGAGCAGAATACTGATTGACTAGGTGAGAGGCTCTAGATGTAGCTTGAAAGGGGTAACGTTCCTCATTAGGGAGAGGCACCAAGTAGGTGTGTAGAGACTTATACACCCTGGTCGCTTCACTGAAACCTAAATATAACCAAAATTTCTGATGGGGAAAAAAATGTGTTGACTCGCCAATGAGGACCGCTTGGAGCTATGCCTGACCATTACTAAGGCTTAGCTCATAAGCTTCCCTCATCTCCAGCTGCAGTAAGGATAGTAGGGGAGGGCTCCTGCTTCAGTCTGTTGCCTTACAGACAGGATGAGGCGAGCAGAATGACTAATATACATAGCTATTATGGACTTTGGGGTCACTGGTATCCATTCAGATGGCCATTTCTAGGCTAACAATGTGAACAGACTCTTAGAGGTTGTCGAGTGACATATGGCAGCGAGAATGTCGGAATCTTTTCCCCATATTTACTTGTTAGTACCAAGTTTTGTTCTCTTTCATATCTGAATTATGCAGCTGTTTTGCTACTGGTGGTTTGGGGCTGATGAATGTTCCCATTACTCACCAGCTGTGCAAGTAATTTGCCTGAGAACTGTAATAATTTACTTTGATTGTTTGCATACATCATGTTAATGTCTGTTTCATACTGTAATAGTTTTATTAATTGATTTTGCATCACTAGAGTAGTGGAGAAGACGAGGGATCAGACACAAAGCTATTACATAATTATGAATTAATTGCATGTAACAAAAATGATGATAATATCATTTATAATCCTGTGATAAATCAGCTGTACATAAATAACTATGTACAGGAGAGGCCCAGGTTATACCAGCATGCTACATATCACTATATATAGGAGATCTCAAGTATAAACCAGCATGCACCATATCACTACATACAGGAGATCCCCAGGTTATACCAGCATGCTCCATATCACTATATACAGGAGATCCCCAGGTTACACCAGCAAGGCTCTATATCACTATATACAGGAGATCCCCAGGTTATACCAGCATGCTCCATATCACTATATACAGGAGATCCCCAGGTTATACCAGCATGCACCATATCACTATATACAGGAGATCCCCAGGTTATACCAGCATGCTCCATATCACTATATACAGGAGATCCCCAGGTTATACCAGCATCCTCCATATCACTATATACAGGAGATCCCCAGGTTATACCAGCATGCTCTATATCACTATATACAGGAGATCTCCAGGTTATACCAGCATGCTCCATATCACTATATACAGAGATCCCCAGGTTATACCAGCATGCTCCATATCACTATATACAGGAGATCCCCAGGTTATACCAGCATTTCCCATATCACTCTATACAGTAGTGAGCTACGTTCAGACACGTGCGGAAGAGGAGCATGTTGTTTGGCAGTTGTTGCTGCTGACAGCATCTGGGGAACGCTCTCTCCCTGCTGTTTGGGGGGGAGAGCTGCCCCAATGAGACGGAGAGGGCTTCCCAAAAACCCTGGCCCCCTGGATAGGCCAGTAAAGGGGGGTCGGGATACCCATGTTCTGGCCCAGAGGAAAGTGAGTGGCATCAGTTATAGCGGGGAAAGAAGAGACGAACGGCTTGCCTTGCACCAGGTCCCCTGCTTTCCCTGCAGCTTATGGTACCTGCAGTGATCGTGAGAGATGCGCTGAGGGAAGAAGAAGCGGCTGATGATAATCGGAGAAGCAGCGATGCATCACCGAAGAGAGAAGCTGCTGCTGAGGATCGTGCCCGGCAGGGTTTGCCCAGCAGCGGAGCAGAGAGGGAGATCGGCGGCAGCGGAGGTTGCCGCGTGGATGCGAGCGGGACTCACAGGAGCGAGTCCTTGTCTCTCCCAGCGGCTCACGCTGCCCAAACAGATTCTACCTGTGATAGCAGCGCTGTTGGAGGAGGAAGCACTGAGCGAGGATGCAGAGGAGATAACCGGAGGAGCAGCGATGCACCAGCTATTCAGCAGCAGAAGAAAGACGCTGTCACTGTAGATTGTGCCAGCAAGCGTGTGCCCAGCAGCGGAACAAAGGAATTCAGTGATGGCAGCGAAGCGGAGAGGGAGATTGGCGGCGGCAGCGGAGGTCGCTGCAGGGATGCGAGCGGGGCTCACAGTGGGTCCGTGTCTCTCCCCATGGCTCATGCTGCCTGCACAGACCCTACCTGTGGAGATCCTGCCGGCGGGGTGAGAAAGGCTGGCGTCCCTGGAGATCACAGAAGCAGCGAGGTGTCCCCAGTCCCAGGTCAGCAACAAGGGAGAGCTGTGCTCATAGGTGAAAGCAACAACATCAGCAGCAACGGCAGCAGAGGTTGCTGCGGAGATGCGAGTGGGGCTCACAGTTGTGGCCCTCTGTCTCTCTCCGCGGCTCCCGCTGTTAGCAACTTACCTGGTAAGCCTAAGGGGCTAAGTACAAGTGCTGCTGTGACTGGTAAGTGGAGGCAGCAGCACTAACATTGGTCACAGGAACGGTGCCTCCTCCACTTTAACTGAAGATATGTCAACAAATGTAAAAGTAAATAAGAGTGCTATAAATAAGAGCAGTAGTGGGGGATCAACTAGTCAAGAAGTCTCTTCACCCACTGATAAAGCTAACCCCAGCATCAGCATCGTTTCAAAAGTGAACCCCAGCATCAGCCCAGATGTAAATCCTAGCATCACCCCTATCAGAATGAGTAAAAGAATTCTGGCCAAGGCTGAGAAAGTGGAGGAAGGGGGTCTATCCCTCACCACACTTAAAAATTGGGGCACTATGGCAGCAGGCGAAAATCCCTTCGCATTTGGTTCACGTATAGCCCTTTGTTTGAAGGAATATGAAGAAAGTGGGAGGGAAATAGTCAAACTACAAAAGAAAATGGATACGTTAAAATTAAAGCTAAAAAATACCCCAGCTAGAAAAAAGAAAAATGTTAGAAAAGATATAAACCATATACGGGAAGAAATTATAAAATTAACAAGAAAAAAGACCCTGATTTTTGAAAATAGTGGTCCCTTTAAGGAAAGACTTATTAACAACAACAGGTTCAGAGAAATGCAGAGAGGTAAACAGAGGTGGGGGGGAGATGAAGAAGAAGAAGTATAGGAGGAGGAGGAAATGGAAGAAGAGGAGGAAGAGATAGAGACAACGGAAAGGATGGAGATAATAGAGGGAGGGAAGGAGGAAGCAGAGACAACCAACTCTCTGCAGGGGCTTCCGCATATAGGAGACGGGGTTTCCCTACAGCAAATGGTGGTCCAGGAACCACCTCAAGAAACAACGCAGGAGGATAGTGGGGTTCCCCCAAACCAAATGGCAGCCCAAGATCTAGCCAGGGATTGGGCAGGCGCAGGTGGAGGCCAGGATGCAGGCAACGAGGGGGACCCAGGTGGGATGTTGTTGGAGCAAATTGTTCAGTTAGAATCCCCAGTCAACCTTCATTCCTTTGACTTCGGGGACAACTTCCCCGAAGAAAAGGGGAAGGGGAAGAAAAGAGGGACCAAGAAGGTTGCTGGGGAAAACACCCAACTGGTATTTGGGCCCATCCCGGGAGTTTTATGTGTCACTCCAGCAGGGTCTAGTGCAGGTGGCTCCAGGGATGAGCAGCAAATGGAGGCAAGCTGGGGTTCCCGGTGTAATAGTCAGGAAAATCTCCAGGAATTAGAGATAGGCCCTGGCCCTACCAACATAGAAATAAGAGACGAAACCATAAATAAGAGGGCTGGTCCAGGTGTGAATGCGGAGGCAGATGGGGGTACATGTGAAGGGGTGGAGGGAGGCACGAATGGTGAGAAAACAAATGATGTAGTTAAGGAGGGGGTGCTTAAAGGAGCAAGTATGAGTGTAAATGGTGAAGTACAATCAGGTAAAACGGTAAACACTGTACATAGTGGGGGGGGGGCCGCGCTTGCTCGCCACCCCCTCTGGCCACACTGGGTCCCTCTGCCTTAGGTACAGGTGGGGGGCGGAGCTACGCTAAAGTTGCGGCTGGGGAGAGGGAGAGCCCAGACTGCCGCCTCCATTTTTGGGAAGTGATAAAAATCAGCGTCACTTTTTTGGAGGCTCTAAGGAATGGGGAGGAGTCAGTCACCATAGAGGGGAGGGAGATACTCTTGTCCTTTTCGATGGAGAGGCATGGGCTCTCCACCGTCCGAGAGCAAAGGACAGGAGGGGGGGAGCCAGGCCCCCTCCTACAGCCTGGCAGGGGGTGCCCAGGAGGAATGTGGTCTGTCTCAGATGTGTAGGCAAAGATGCTAGTCCCCCTAGGGCAAGGGTGGTGGAGCTCCTGTTTGGGATGGAGTTCAGGGCGATCGACATCTTTGCCCTGATCCACCATTCTGGGTCCCCAATATACGACATTAGCTTCATGTGGGCCGAGGGTCTAGAACTCTTTTGGTCCTGTCACAAAGTTAAGTATTCGCCCGAGTGGCAGGATTTTGAGGCCCAAGCAATTTCCCGCCAAAAACATGTTAAGAAAGAGACCGTTTTGACCAGTAACGAGTCTCTTTCTTACGTTGACATCGAAACCTGGCTAAGTAGGTATGGTGAAGTCACACACATCCCAACCAAAATCAGGGATGAGCAAGGCATCTGGTCAGGGAACTGGACCTTTATGGTCAAACTCAAGGACTCAGGCAATACCGTCACCCATATTCCATCCTCCGCTTTCTTGGGAAGAGACTGAATCCTGGTCTTCTACCAGGGGCAGTCGAAGCTCTGTGGGGAGATCCTGTAGTAAGATCCGCCATAACCTGTGTGGTGACCTTGGTCATCCCTTCCGGCACTGCCCTCGCTCTTTCACCAACCTAATGTCCTTTAGGCAGGAGGAAGGGAGAGTGAGACCAGAGGACGTTGGGGAGGAAGGCAGTAGGGCTAACAACGGCAATGGTGAGAGAACAGCTGAAGTGCATGGAGGTTCGCAGAAGGGAGAGGGAGGGGGCCCCATGGACCCATGCCGGGGGGTTCCCAGACCTTTAACCCGGATGCGGCCTCTGGCACCGAACAATCTAAGGCCCTGAGGGAAAGCGACGTGGAGGAGGAGGCCAGGAGGATAGAGGGGAGGGGACAGAGGCCGCTCTTCCAACAGCTTCCTATCACTGAGAGAGTGGTGAGAGTGAAAAGGAGATGCGGGCCACAGAACAGGGTGCGAAAAAGGGGAAGGAAAGAGAGAGAGGGAGAGGGCAGGCATCTCAATCTCACTGGAGTGGGATCACTCCATCCCTTTGATCCTGAGTAGCCAGGTGCCGTGCAAAGGAAGGCAGGGTAAAACCCCCCCCTCTGACCGAGACCTCTAATAGGTCCCACGTGCTCGGAGACCTTTCCCCTTCTTCAGGGGAGGAGGAAGAGGACGGGGTGCCAAAAAGGGCAAGAGAGTCTCCGGGGATTGGCGCTGGTGGCGGCACCAGGAGCCCTATAAAATCCAGAGGGAGGGATGCTGGGTAGGATAGAGGTAGAGGTGGAGGTGGTGGTGACAAAGAAGCAGGTGGTGGTGGGAGTGGCAAAGAGATAGATAGGGGTGTTGTAGGAATGGATGTCTCCGTCAGTCTGAAGAGACTAAAACCTGTAGTCTCTGATGAGGACATAGGCAGAGGCATTGGCAAAAAGAAGGCTGTCGAGCTCGATCTTCAATGATGGCGGCACCGACTCCATTGACGCTGGCCAGTATTAATGTGGCCAGCGTTAAATCTAATGTGGCTAGATATATGCCGTTTGATTTTTTTCAGCCGCGTTGAAGCTGATGTTTTCTTTTTGCAAGAGACCAGGTTGACGGATCAGGCGGACATGAGGAAGGCAAGAAGGGAATGGCGAGCAGGGTCTTCTTACTAGTCTCTTGCCGCCAAGCCATATTCCGAGGTGGCGGTTCTTTTTACCGCTGAGGTCGAATGCAGACAGGTAATCGAGCTCGAAATGGGGAGGTCTGATCTTAGATGTCCTCATGAATGGACAGGAGCTCAGGTTCATAAACATTTATGCTCCCCAGAGCGCGTGGGAAAGGAAATGTCTCTTTATGAGGGCTAAGCCTTTCCTTTTTACGAGCTGGCAAGTCATCTTTGGCGGAGATTTCAATACCGTCATGAGATCTCGGGAAATTAGGTAAGTGCCAGGGAGGGTGGCTCATGATGGGCCCATACTCAGTAGAATAGTTAGTGAGGCTCGTCTGGAGGATGTCCACATCAGGCACACCCCAGACCACAGAGGGTTCACTTACCATAGAGGTAGTGAGATTAGGTCTAGAATAGATAGTTTTTTTTTTTTTTTAAAGGAGGACGCCGTCTCATCACCGCTATCGGTGGTAGAGGTAGAGTTATCTGATCACTGTATGAATTTATTTTCTTTGAATATTGCAGAGACTCCCCGTATGGGAAGGGGTAATTGGACGCTCAATTCGTCACTCCTGGAAGAGAAGGAGATTAGACAATCTTTTGAGGATTTCCTGCAGAGTCAGATTCCTTTACTGGGCTTATGCAATAGTAAGTCAGAGTGGTGGGAAATATTTACGAAAAGGGCAGCAGGGTTCTTCTGTCAGACCTCTAACCTCAAAAGCTTGAACAGGTATCGCCTGTATCAGAGCCTGGGGAGAAAACTTGAACTTTTAGTCTCGACTGGAGGTGACCATGATGAGGTCTCCAGGGTAAAAGCCTTGCTCAAGAGATGTCAGTACGACAGGCACGCATCCTTGGTTTTTGAAAGGGACTTTGGCAGGTACTGCTCCAACAAACCTTACAAGAACTGCAGGATGTCGGTTGGTAGTAAAATAGTAATGGGCCTAAAGGATAGTACAGGATCTCTGAGGAAGTCCAGTTCAGACATCTTGGAAATTGTTAGGTTGTTCTACTCTCATCTTTTGGGTAAGAGAGTGTTAAATCGAGACAAGTTTTCGAGACAAGTGTTCTGGCTGAAAATATTCCCGAGCCAGCAGTAAACCTCTCTTTTGAGGATTTGACAGGCATGATCAGAAAGGAGGAAGTAGAGGGGGCTGTTGACTATTTAGCCCTCAAGAAAACCCCCGGTCCGATGGTCTAACATCTAGGTTTTACAAGACCTTTAAGGACATCTTGGTTCCCCTCTTGACCGAGGTCATAAATGAGTGCTTATCCTCCGGTACTCTGCCCAGGTCAATGAGGAGGTCGGCTCTAATCATTCTGTCAAAGGGTAAGGACTCGTCCCGCATTGAGAATTGGCGTCCCATAGCGCTACTCAATATGGACACAAAGATCCTGGCAAAAGTGCTTTTTAATAGGTTGATAAAATTTGCCTCTGTGCTTCTTTCTCTGGCCCAGCACTGCTCCGTTCCTGGTCGCAGCACTGTTAGTGCAGTCCTTGGTGTCAGTGAGGTTATGTAGTGGGGCAGGGCGGGCCATTGGAAGGGGTTCACACTGTCGCTGGATCAGGCAAAAGCTTTTGATCGAGTCAACCATGAGTATCTCTGGTCAACTCTCCTGAGATGTGGTCTGCTGGGGTGGTTTGTAAACTGGCTAAAAAACATTGTACAAAGGGGCTGAGAGCTTTCCACTCGTAAACGGTTGGATTGTTCAGCCTTTCGAGGTTGGGTCTGGTGTGCGTCAGGGCTGTCCTCTGAGCCCCTTACTATATGTGTTTGCGATTGACCCCTACTTTCGAAGGCTAGATCGTGGACCGTTGGTGGGCTAGGGATGGATCTGCGGGCTTTAGCACCCTCCTTGAAGGTCGTGGCCTATGCGGACGATGTCACTCTGTTTTGTCTCTTCCTCAAAGGAGGCGGATTGGGTGATGTCAGAAGTTGAAAGCTACTCGGAGGCATCTGGGTCCAAGATTAATCGGGAAAAGTGTGAAGGTCTTTGGTTGGGAATGGAAGAACCAACTTTTGACCTTCCAGACACCTTCCCTGTGCCCCAAACAACAATTAAAATCCTGGGCATTGAATTTGGCCAGGGGGACTACCCGAAGAAAAACTGGGAGGACAGACTAAACAATGTTGCTTGGAAAGTGGACCAGTGGAAAGGGTGGTCTTTAACCCTTAGAGAGAGGGTGGACTTGATTAAAACTTTCCTGCTCCCATTATTCATCTACTTGGCCAGTGTGTGCTTATTGCCAGGTTTTTTCTGGGCACGGATCTATAGTCTGTTTTTCCAGATGTTATGGGGAATCAGACTTAACCTGATCAAAAGAGAGGTGACATACCGTACGAGGAGACTAGGGGCGTTACGTATGGTTAACCCCATGGTATTTCTTACAAATACCTTTATTAAGATCAACATAGCCCCCCTTTGGGATGAGGGCTCTCCTCTGTGGGTAGCCTCCTGCCGGGAGTGGTTTCAGTTCCACTTCCAGGAATGGGAGTCAGGAGGTCGTGTGAGGATCTTTCGCATGTCAGGACAATACTTCCCGGCTTACATTGCACTGACCCTGAAGACCATCCGCTGATGGGGTCTGGGAATGACGGAGATAATGACTCTGGCCAGGAAATCCCTGGATGAGAGGGTGTTGTCTACCCATTTTCAGACTCCCTTGGCCCTCAAAGATTGCCCGGATCAGGATCTGAGGGTAGGGTTACGTTTATTAAATTCAGTTAGGATCCCGCAGAAAATTTGGGATACGACCTGGCGCTGCTTCCATGGTAAGCTGCATGTGAGGGACAATGTGAAGTTTTTGAACTCCGAGGACAGAAATTGCCCTCGGGAGGAATGTGGTGGCATGCTGGAAAGCATGGAACACTTCCTCCTCCATTGCCCCTACAATGCAGAGGTGTACAAAAGGGTGGGTGCTTCCATAGGTTGGCCAGGTTTGGCAGGCCTCTCCTATGCGGAGTGGGTATATGGAACATTCAAACACCCTGGTGGTAGGGACCCGTGCACTTTATTCATAGTTAGTTCAGTGGTCAGGTATCACACTTGGTGGGCACGGTGTCTAGTGGCGTCGCGGCAGAGAAAAAAATCTTCCAGAGGAAACGGTGGTTAGGCACATTTTGGATGATCTGGTGAAAGTATGTTCTGTGGAGTTTGAGAGGTTGGGGGTCAGTAGGGCATCGACCCTTTGGAAGGGGTTGTCCTTCAGGGTTCCCTGATCTTTCGACCTCTACTATCCTGGTGGTGGGCTAATGCTTACACTTAGATTTTTGTTTTGTTTTCATAGTTGATGGTGAAAGGCTTACAGAGACCAAACCAGAGCCTTCAGAGGGGATGGGTAGGGAGTAAGGATTTGTGTATAGGTTGTATAGTACATGTGGATATAGGATATAGGTTGTACAGAGTATACAGATATAGTTGCAAATGAAAAAAAAAGGGGGTGGTTATTTAGATAGGTGGGGTGGTGGTTTGAAAGAGGGGAGGAAGGATTGAGTCTGGCCCCATCAGTGGGACTGAACAAAGAAATTGGACCTATGGGAACCAGAACTCAGGGAAAAGAACTGTGGATCTTTGGAGTGGATAAAATATAGTTAGGAGTTAAGGTGTATATATATTTAAAAAAATAAAAGTTGAGATTGTAAATATTGTAATATACTGTAATAGAGTGCAGAGGGTGGATTTACTGTATATAGGGTCATCTCGATTAGGGTGGGCCAGCGGGGAAGTGTATATAATGTAAATAGGTTTCGATGAATGAACGTGGATGGATGGGACTGGACCAGCCCAGGGTAATAATAAGTTCTGTACATGCTACTGTAAATATTTGGTAATGTAAATTGGTGTATGGTTTCACCTTTGAATTCAATAAAAGAGTATCACTATATACAGGAGATCCCCAGGTTATACCAGCATGCTCCATATCACTATATACAGGAGATCCCCAGGTTATACCAGCATGCTCCATATCACTATATACAGGAGATCCCCAGGTTATACCAGCATGCTCCATATCACTATATACAGGAGATCCCCAGGTTATACCAGCATGCTCCATATCACTATATACAGGAGAGGCCCAGGTTATACCAGCATGCTCCATATCACTATATACAGGAGATCCCCAGGTTATACCAGCATGCTCCATATCACTATATACAGGAGATCCCAGGTTATACCAGCATGCTCCATATCACTATATACAGGAGATCCCCAGGTTATACCAGCATGCTCCATATCACTATATACAGGAGATCCCCAGGTTATACCAGCATGCTCCATATCACTATATACAGAAGATCCCCAGGTTATACCAGCGTGCTCCATATCACTATATACAGGAGATCCCCAGGTTATACCAGCATGCTCCATATCACTATACACAGGAGATCCCCAGGTTATACCAGCATGCTCTACCTCACTATGTGTTTCTGTGTACTACTCTCATCCTCCGCAGGAAGCCTCTTCTGATTCCTCAGCTTTCACTGCTGTTTCTATGAGTCTAGGACGTAATTAAGTTGATTGTGGTGTTTGCATCCTTGTAGCCGTGCACCTACAGGCAGCACAGTCACTGTCGCGGCAAATGATAATCTCATCAGACGTAACCTTTAAAGGGCAGATCCCTTCCCCATTTCAGCATCATTGGTTCTTCGTAAAGATGGAGAATATTATGTTGAGGACTCGGAGGATGATGGGATGGAACAGATACTGGCTGCTGTGAGATAAAGGATCTCATCCACCAACTCAGACTTTTTGGAGTTTCTAATGCTCGGCAGTGAGTCACCCTCCCAGTACGTTCTATCATTGGCCGTATCTCCAACTAATCTGATAAAGTTTTGGGAAAATGAGGTGCTATGGGTTGGGTATGTGTTTCATCCAAAGAGGTAAAAATACATAAAATACAATCCAAACCCATAAAACGCTACAACCCCCATTAGGCCATTTGTCGGGGCTCTATGCTCCCCCTGATTGCCCATGTTATTTTGGGTTTACTACCATTCAGTCCCAGAGGAAATGTCCTGCTTCCTTAGCTGGGCAGCTGTAGGTATAAGTGAGGGATCAACGTGACCGGTTGACTTGGGCCATAAGTGTTCAATGATGCCTGAAGTTTTATATTGCTAGATCCATGTACTGTAGTATAGTCTTCTATGAATATGGTCAGGTCACTTACAGATACAGCTGGTTGGTAAACCACTAAGTGACCGGGGGATATCCTATGGCTTGGCTTCTCTTAGAGCAGTAGGTCATAATGTCAGCTAAATGGGGGCTCGCCAGTTGTGGCAAACTACACCTTTCAGCATGCAGGTGGCAACCAGGGGCTCGTCAGTTGTTGCAAAACTACATCTTGTAGAATGCTTGTGCAAACGGCAGCTTACCAGTTGTTGCAAAACTATAGGTTGTAGCATGCTGTGGCAACCTAGGGCACGCCATTTGTTACAAAACTACATCTTCCAGCATGCAGGTTGCAACCAGGGGCTAATCAGTTATTGTAAAACTACATCATCTAGCATGCTTTGGCAAACGGCAGCTTACCAATTGTTGCAAAACCAAACCTTCTAGCATGCAGGTGGCAACTAGGGGCTCACTAGTTATCGCAAAACTACATCTTCTAGCATGCTGTGGCAACCTAGGGCACGTCATTTGTTACAAAACTACACCTTCCAGCATGCGGGTGAGAACCAGGGGCTAATTAGTTACTGCAAAACTACATCTTCTAGCATGCTTTGGCAACCAGGGGCTTGTCAGTTGTTGCAAATTACATCTTCTAGCATGCTGATAGGGAGTGGTAACCCGCCATTTGTTACAACATCTTCATCTTCAAGCTGTGGCAACCAGGGGCTCGTCAGTTGTTGCAAACTACATCTTCTAGCATGCAGGTGGCAACCAGGGACTAATTAGTCATCGCAAAACTACATTTTATAGCATGCTGTGCAACCAGGGGCTTACCTATTGTTACAAAACTACATCTTCCAGCATGTGGGTGGCAACCAGGAGCTCACCAGTTATTGTAAAACTACATCTTCCAGTATTCTGTGGCAACCGACGGGTTACCAGTTGTTGCAGAACAACAACTTCTAGCATGCAGGTGGCAACCAGGGGCTCAGCTATAGTTGCAAAACTACATCTTCCAGCATGCAGGTGGTAACCAGGGGTTTGTCAGTTGTTGCAAACTACATCTTCTAGCATGTAGGTGGCAACTGACGGCTTACCATTTGTTACAAAACAACACCAAAACTTCATCTTCTAGCATGCTGGTGGCAACCTGGAGCTCGTCATTTGTTACAAAACTACATCATCTAGCATGCTTTGCCAAACGGAGGCTTATCAGTTGTTGTATAACCAAACCTTCTAGCATGCAGGTGGCAACTAGGGGCTCACTAGTTATTGCAAAATTACATATTCTAGCATGCTGTGACAACCTAGGGCATGCTATTTCTTACAAAACTACACCTTTCAGCTTGCAGGTGAGAACCAGGGGCTCGCCAGTTGTTGCAATACTACATGTACTAGCATGCAGGTGGCAACCAAGGGCTAATCAGTTATCGCAAAACTACATCTTCTAGCATGCTTTGGCAAACGGCGGCTTACCAGTTGTTGCAACAAGCTCGCCAGTTGTTGCAAAACTACATCTTCTAGCATGCAGGTGGCAACCTAGGGTACGTCATTTGTTACAAAACTACACCTTCCAGCATGCCGGTGAGAACCAGAGGCTCAACAGTTATTGCAAAATGACATTTCCAAGCATGCTGGTGGAAACCTGGAGCTCACCAGTTGTTGCAAAGCTTCATCTTCCAGCATGCTTCCACACCAAGCACGGGTGTAGATGCTAAACATTTAGGACATGTGGCTGCAATAAGGCCTCTGGTGAGAGAGAGTCCATTTCAGGTCTCTTTCTCAATTCAATGGATGGAGATGACTCACACAGGGTCCAGAGTTGCTGCACTTATATCAAACAAGTCCTGGAGATGTGTTTGGAGCACCATGACTTCCATTTAGGTGTGTGCTGGTATCAAGCAGCTCCTGAAACGGGCTTAATTTTTACCCATGTTATGGGGCAGCGCCGGGACTTATAGTTTTGGAACAGCTGGAGAGAGTCAAGGATTGGAGAGCTATAACAACCCCCGCGCTAATATTCAAGAGCGCCCGTGTTCAAGGACACATCTCACAGCAAGGCGGGGACGTCTAACTCCGGAGAAACCGTATTTATCAATCTGTTCTCATTTACTAAGAAATTAGCATGTGAAATTATGCGCAGAGTAGCACTTGCCCAATTACTCCTGACATCGCCTGTTATGTTTGGCCGCTGAAGACTAACAATTTCCTTGCATTAAATCCCTTTCGAAAACAGATATTACTCGTGTGAGTGGCGCCCGGTGGCCTTGTTGTGACACGCGGCTTTTTACGGCTGCCTGACATTACTTTATTGAGCAGCAATTATCATGTTTGTGTGACTTCAAGACTCTTCCCTCAGCCCCCTACATCTGCGGGGAGACAAGGGAGGTTTCCTTCTAGGTCTTCTTGTAAGCTTCTCCTCCACGGGTTATCAAACACCATGGATGACTCTTAAGAGGGAGAGGATGCCACGACTTGACCCACAGGCTCCTTTATCTGCTAATGAAGGGCACCAACCCAGAACTGTGACCACCTGCCAGAATATATATATGCACAGTGGCAGAGCTGTCTTAACAGAATTATGGGCCCCTGGGCATAGCATCCCGAGATAAATGACATTACACCATTACAATAGTTCATGACCCAAACATGACGCCATAGGAGGCCATATTTCTAAACAACCCCAAGAACACCTGTATCATCACAGCACTTACATTGGCACAAACTACTGAAGTCTTGTAGGCAGCCAGCAGCCTGCTAAACCTACTGGCAGGACTGGGAACCAATGGCTTCCTGCTGCACTGTGGTTTTCCACAGTTTACCGGTCCTTAGAACACACAAACAATTAAATAAGTAGCACCAATGGAGAGATCAGGGCATACATTCATCACCTGGGGCCCCTAAACTTGAGGGGGCCCCCAGGCAACTGCCTAGTGTGCCCAATGGAAAAGATGGCCCTGCACAGTGGGTGAAATAAGTATTGAACACACCACAAATTTTCTAAGTAGGTCTAATTCTAAAGGTGCTATTGACAGGAAATTCTCACCAGATATCGGTAACAACCCATCCAATCCACAGAGGCAAAGAAATCAAACCATAGATTTCCAGAAATGATGTGTAATAATGAGAAATGACCCAGGGAAAAAGTATTGAACGCGCTCACTGAAATGTATTTAATACTTGGTACAAAAGCCTTTGTTGGTGACGACACCTCCTGTATGGAGAAACTTGTCACCTGCATTGCTCAGGGGGGATCACGGCCCATTCTTCCCCACAAACATTCTTCACACCCTAAGCTTCTGTGGCTCCTTCTATGGACTCTGAGCTTTGATTCCTTCCATGGATTTTCTATTGGATTCGGCTCCGGTGTTCGGCTCGGTCATTGTAGCAGCTTTATTTTCTGTCTCTGATACAACTGGGCGTCTCCTTTCCGTTTTGTTTGGATCATTGGGGTTGCTGGAAATTTTCCCCCTCATTTCATCCTCATCCTCCCCGGTTAAAAAGCAGCAGATTTTAATCCAGAATGTCTTTGTCCTTTCATCCTCCCTTCAATGATATGAAGATTACCAGTGCTATATGCAGAAAAACAGACCCACACCACTATGTTCCCACCTCCATTTTACTGTTTTGGGGTTTTTTGGGGGGATTAAGGCAATTTTTTGGGCCCCCAAACAAGTGTGCATTTGGCATCCAAAGGGCTTACATTCTGGTCTCCCCCTTTGGGTAGACAAAATTTTCCCAGTATTTAAAAGATTGTCCCACATGTTGTTGAGCAAACTTTAAATGCACTGGAAGATTCTTTTTGTTCAGCAATGGAGTCTTATGTAGTGAGCGTGCATACGGGCCATGGAGGGAGAGCGTGCATGCGGGCCATGGAGGGAAAGCGTGCATACAGGCCATGGAGGGCATGCGTGCATACAGGCCTTGGAGAGTGAGCGTACATACAGGCCATGGAGGGCGAGCGTGCATACGGGCCATGGAGGGCATGCGTCCATACAGGCCATGAAGGGCGAGCGTGCATAAGGCCATGGAGGGCGAGTGTGCATACGGGCCATTGAGGGCGAGCGTGCATACGGCCATGGAGGGAGAGCGTGCATACGGGCCATGGAGGGAAAGCGTGCATACGGGCCATGGGGGGGGAGAAACGGGGGCCCTACGGGCCCTGGGGGGGAGAGCGGCATACAGGCCCTGGGGGGCGACCCTGCATTCGGGCCATGGAGGGCATGGGGTGCATGCAGGCCATTGGGGAGTAAGTGTGCAAAGCAGGGCCCTGGGAGAGGAGAAGCATTCAGGGCCCTGGGGGGCATTGGGGGTGCTAAAGGCCATGGAGAAATGAGCGGCATTTCAGGCTTGGGAAAGGGGGAGCGGGGCATACGGCCCTTGGGGGCAAGCATTCCTACGGGCCATTGGGGGGGGCAAACGGAATAGGGCCATTTGGGGCATGCGTTGGGATACAGGCCATGGAAGTGAGGGCATCCCGGCCAAAGGGGGCGAGCGTGCATACGGGCCATGGAGGACCTGCGTGCATACGGGCCATGGAGGGCGAGTGTGCATACGGGCTATGGAGGGCATGCGGGCATACAGGCCATGGAGAGTGAGCGGGGCATTTCAGGCCAGGAGGGGGGGAAAAGTTCATACGGGGCCCCCGGAGGGGGAGCGTCATACGGGGCCCTGGAGGGCGAGCGTGAAAACGGGCCATAGAGGGCAGCGTGAAAAAACGGGCCCTAGGGCGAGCGTGCAAAAGGCCATGGGGGTGAAACGTGCATACAGGCCCTGGAGGCAGCGTGCATTTCGGGCCAAAGGAGGGAGAGAGGGCATACAGGCAAGGAGGGGGAGGTGCATATGGGCCATAAAAGGGGAGGGGTTCATACCCGGGGAAAGGGGGAGTGACGTGCATACAGGCCATGGAGGGGGAGCGTGGGAAACAGGGGCCCTGGAAGTTTACGGCATACGGGCCATGGAGGGCATGCGTGCATACAGGCCTTGGAGAGTGAGCGTGCATACGGGCCATGGAGGGGCGAGCGTGCAACGGTCCCTTGGGGGGCATCCCTGAATACAGGCAAAGGAGGGGAGCGGAAAACGGGGCCTGGAGGGCGAGGTGAAAAAGGGCCATGGAGGGGGAAGTGCAAAAAAGACCCTGGAGGGCACGTGCATTCAGGCCCCCTGGAGGGCATGCGTGATAAAGGCCCTGGAGTGCGAGCGTGCATACGGGCCATGGGGATTTAGCGTTTTTTCATACGGGGCCCTGGGGGGCATGCGGAACAGGCCTTGGAGAGTAGCGTGCATACGGGCCATGGAAAGGGGGAGCGGATACGGGCCAGGAGGGCATGCGGGATACAGGGCATGGAGGACAGGGGAATACGGGTTTATGGAGGGGGAAAACGTGAATACGAGCCATGGAGGGAAAACGTGCATAAAAGGCCCTGGAGGGGGGAGCGTGCTACAGGGCCCTGGAGGGCCTGCGTGGGAACAGGGCCCTGGAGGGGGAGCGTGCATACGGCCATGGGGGCATGGGGTGCAACAGGCCATGGGGGAGTTTAGCTTTCATACGGGCCATGGAAAATTTAGTTTTGCATACGGGCCAAAGGAGGGGAGCGGGGCAAAACGGGCCATGGGGGGTGGCGGATACGGGCCATGGAGAGTGAGCCCTGGGATACGGGCCATGGGAGAGTGAGCACGGGAAAAAGGTCTTAAGGGTGGGGCGTGATAAAGGGCCCTGGAGAGTGGGGCTTGCAACGGGCCCTGGAGAGTGACGGGTTTATACGGGCCCTTTGGGGGTGAAACGTGCAACGGGGGCCCTGGAGAGTTTAGCACGGATAAGGTGTTTTGAGGGTGAGCGTGCAAAACAGGCCATGGAGGTGAGCTTGCAAACGGGGCCCTGGAGAGGAATTTCAAACGGGCCTTGGGGGAAATGACGTGATACAGGCCAAAGGAGGGCAGCGGAATCGGGCCCTGGAGGGGGAGCGTTGCATACATTCCATGGAGGGCGAGCCCTGAAAAACAGCCAAGGAGGGAGAGGCGTGCATACAGGCCATGGAGGGGGAGCGTTTCATGCAGGCCTTGGGGGCATCGTGCATACAGGCCATGGAGGGTGAGCGTGCAAAACAGGCCAAAGGGGGGGCATGCCGTTGGGATACAGGGCCCTGGAGAGTAAGGCTTGGGCTTTCGGGGAAGGAGTGTGACCCTGTACCGGGGGCCCTTTGGGGTTTGGGGGGTGCATAAGGGCCAAGGGAAGGGGGGGGGTGCATACGGGCCATGGAGGTGACCCGCAAACAGGTCTTTAGAGGGTGAGCGTGCATTTCAGGCCATGGAAGTGAGCTTCATACGGGCCCCTGGGGAGTGAGGTGCCCGCGGGCCATGGAGAGGGGAGCGGCATTTCGGGCCATGGAGAGTGGCAAAGCATTTCAGGTCTTAGAGGGTAGCGTGCATACGGGCCCCTTTGGGGAGTGGCTTTTCATACGGGCCATGGAAAATGAGCATGCAAAACAGGGCCCTGGAGAGTGAGCTTGCATAAAGGGCCCCTTTGGGGAGTGAGCACGCCCTACAGGTCTTAGAGGGGGGGTTTTGGGGGCATGCATACGGGCCAAAAGGAAGGGGTGAGCGGCCCTTCGGGCCCTGGAGAGGGGAGCACCCCATACAGGTTTAGAGGGTGAGCGTGCCTACAGGCCATGGAATTGGGGCTTTATACAGGCCAAGAGTTTTAAACTTTTTATAAAGGGCCCATGGGGGGAGGGGAGGGTGCATACGGCCCTGGAGATTTAGCTTGCATTTCGGGCCCTGGAGAGTTTAGTTGCATAGGGGCCCTGGGAGTGAAACGTGCTTTTTGGGGCCCTGGAAAACTGAGGGGTGCATACGGGCCATGGAGACTGAGCGTGCATACAGGCCATGGAAAAAAAAATCTCAAAGCTTTTTATTGTGTACCTCTGTTTTTTCTTTTTTAACCTATATGTGAAACCTATAGAGGCACGGTAGCAAACGTGTACTTTTTTTGCTAAAATTATGTTCTTTCAATATTTGATGATTTATGATGAAAAATGCATCCAAAAATGTATACATTTCATTCATGCAAGCCTATACCAATATGGATGCAAATAAAAAAAAATCTGTTTGGTAGTGTGGAAGTTTTTTTGCAGGACAGAATAGCAAAAGCAGCATATGATGCAAACGGAGTCAAGTGTAGCCAAAAGTATGCTCCTCTGACTTTCCTCCTTTGACTACATTTGACCCATGACAGTCTATGGAGAGGTCAAACTTTATGTTCTAATACTGTTTTTTTTGGTATCAAAACACAAGACCCGGACTGGCCCACAAGTGACCAGGGGAAACTGCTGGTGGGCCTCTGAGAATAGTAGGCCCGGAGCTACATTTTAGGCAGAAAAAGAGAGACCGAAAACAAAAGGGATCTGCAGTTATGTACTGTAGTTGTACGATGAGTCCCA